>JARFNZ010143512.1:0-10330 GCA_031763405.1 Balanus nubilus
TACTGGGCTGAGCTACTGGGCTGAGCTACTGGGCTGAGCTACTGGGCTGAGCTACTGGGCTGAGCTACTGGGCTGAGCTACTGGGCTGAGGTACTGGGCTGAGCTACTGGGCTGAGCTACTGGGCTGAGCTACTGGGCCCTTCTCGCCCCCGTCAACTGATCATGAGAACGGCCCGGCCGCCGCCACCGGCCGCGGGTCATGCCAGTAAGGAACAACCTAATGTGAACAATCTACCAACCTGTTGATATGCCACTAAACGTAATTACGTGTCACCCCAAGATAAGAACATTTGTACCAGTACGAGCTGCACAGCAGGCACACAAGTTTGTTTCCCATATAAAGGTGCATCGCAGTATTCAAATAGATACTGCACAGTGCACATTTTGCCGGTGTAACAAATAAGTGTGCTTTATTTGTAAGTGGAGTATAAAAATGCGAGCAACAATACGTGAAAACTGAATAAGGAGTACATTTAATATGAGAACACAATCTTTTGGACCCAATAACACCAGAAAATGATGACAATTCCAATGCTGGGTATGCTCTCGCTAGTTACCAGCCGGTAAGCATGACTGCTCGAGACTCTTGTAAGGGACAAGATCGTCCAGCACATGTTCCGAGTCTAATATTCACTCCTCCACCATTCCCAACATGGAGTCCTCCCAAAGCACTCATGAGCCAGTTGCCACTCGGCTTCTACTGATGTAAGAGTGGAGTGCAGCGGCCGACGCCAGCCTGCTCGTGGACTTCAGTAAGGCCTTTGATACAATGTCACACAAATGCCTTCTTATCAAGCAGCACGGACTTGGTATCAGAGGCAAACAATTGAAATGGATCTTAGCTTTCCTGACTGAATGTAAACAAAGGGCTGAAGTCCTGGTCCTAGTTCCCTGGTACTGGTTCCAGAAATGGCCGCTACACTTCAACGTTTCAAAGCGTAAGGTAATGCACCTAGATTCTGGAAACCCTTACCTTCCTTCCTTCCTTCCTTCCTGGATGGTGTCAAAGTAGTGGCATGCTATGGAAATGATCTGGGAATAGTAGTGGACAGGGACCTCAGGCTGCACTTACAGACAGCAGCAGCAGTTTCTAAGGCCTCACCGGTGCCAATAGTATGATGCCTGCATCTCTGTGCAAGGGGGGGGGGGACGCAACCCCTCCTGATTCACCCTTAATTGAGCTAGTGACAAGATGTGTTGTGTTGATGTGATGTGTTGTGTTGGTGTGATGTGTTGCTTGTGACAAGATGAAGCCGTTGATACCCGATTTTAAGGTTCTAGGTCATTTGGTGACCTCCGAGGTCAGGTCAATGACCCAAAAATCACCCAATTTCGTTTTTTCCAATAGAATGACTTCTTATCAAGCTAGAGCCATGCTCGAAAAAACAATATGTTCCTTGCAGCCAGTCGAATGCATTTCAATACATTTTAGGTCTTAGTTAACTCCCTGCCAAAGGTCAAAAGATAATCTCAAGCCATCTGATGTCAGTGGTCATGGTGCTTGGTGGATCTGTAATAGATCATGACCTCATTCGAAACCATATTTGTGTAAAATAAATGTGAAATTCAAAATCAGCACATCCTCAGTTGAACTATGGAAAGTTATGATCTCAGTGGAAACCACAAAGGTCACATACTCGCATAGTTACACCTGTTTATATACAGCTGAACAACAATAATCAGGAAATCCACAAGTTATTAGCATTGATATGTCATGGAATGCCATTGGTGCTTGACATGATCATTAGAAAAGGAAAGATCACTTGTCATTGGATGACTATAAAAAAAAATCAAGGTAGGTGTCAAATCATTAAATTTCAATAGTAAGGAAACAAATACTTTGTTATGTACAGCCCATGGATACATGAGTTGTTCATGAAAAACTGAGATAGGGGGAGGTGGCAACCCCCTACACTGGCAGGGGTTATCTATAAATTGCCTGAGACCTCAATTAGAATATTGTAACATCTGGAGCCCTTTCAGAAAACTTGACCAGCAATCATTGGAGTGTGTGTAGTGGCATGCAACCCAGCTGGTCAAGGATGTTAGGCGAAGACTATATGATGAGAGGTTCCAGATCTTAAAACTCCCGTCCCTCTGTTTTAATATAGGTACCATCACAGAGACACTGGTGCCATAACAGGTCCAAAATGGCACCAGGGGGCCAGATCAAGTCTGAAACAGTACCTGAATGCCACACATCAGTTATTCAGGCTATAGTGCAAAGTGTGGCAGCCGGCTCGACGGACTGCGCATGGGGGATCGAAATGCGCGCATGGATGCGCACCCAGGCGCACCTCAAGCGCACAACGACGGATTATTGTCTAACGCGTAATTCAAACCTGACTGACGTACGCAAAAACCGCCCGTTTTCAGCTGTTGACGGACGTCAGGTCACCTTGCTAGAATGAACACAGATTGCCCCAGGAGTTCCTGCTAACTTTCGCCAGGTCAAGTCATTTTCAGCTGTTGCGTACGTCAGGTCGGCACATCTGGACATACGTCAGGTCTGTAGTGTGAATTCCGCCTCAAGACGGATGGGAGAGTCGACGAATATGGCAAATGCAAACACCCTGGCGTCGGACCGCTAAACTATCAAATCATAATGAACTTGCGAATTTCGACGAGGCCGCAGTATAATCGGTAGGTACATGTTTTCCGTTGCTTTTTGCGTTATTTACACAATTATACACTTCCCTGAGTGGCTGAAGGTTTGTGGACTGTTTTCACACAACCTCATAGCAGGTATCATGGAATCCATTTGTGAAGTCAAATATGTATCTACATTTTTTTTGTGGGGAGTAAAATGACTACGGTGATGAACAGCGTCCAGCGGCGTCGCTTGTGCCGTCTGCAGCTTTTCGAACTTTGATGAAGGAGCTGATTAGCAGTTGTGGGAATTATGAGGGTTATTATGAAAGAACAATGGTGAGAATACCAATTAGCCAAAGCAGCCTGAACCAAAACATATTTGTACTTACCCATACTGATTGATATACTACATGACCACCATTTCATCAGCTGAAGTTTTTTCGTTCGTTTCGAGTGAGTGAAGTGCATGGCCTGAGTAATTTCTTTCTTAGTGAAAGGGTTGGAATGTTTCTTAAAAATGTTTGGGACATAATTTTGGCCGATTTATTGGGTGTTCATGCGTTCCGGCAATTACACCCAATGAAAAGGTAAGGGATTTGATCTTTTACCTGACCTGTGACGCCCTGTCATGACCTTGAGATCAATTTCGCGTGTATTATGAAATAATATGCACATGGCTATCGAATATCTTCCGACTTTGAAAAGTGGCCCATTGGTTTTGGAGATAATAGAGGTACGAACAGCCTGCCCGCCGTTGCAGCGGCGGACAGAGGTCGGAAATAGGCCAACGGGGCACGGGTAAATTAGGGTTTCGAAGGATGATGGTGACTAGAAAAGTTTCTCCTAACCCATGTGTTGTGGCTCTCATGGCGTTTTTCCGTAAACCACGTTTAAGTTGACCAGAGCGACCTTTGCCATTTTTTCAATTCCCGCTAAGCGTCCGTAAACGGACGCACTGCATGATTAACTAAGTTATATGAGTTCACCCCATTGTCCGCTAGAGGCGAAAATCCGTGGTCAGAACCATCTGCCTTTACATGAAGGAAAGAGATGCCTTGGTTATTTATTTCAAAACAGCCATTACAATTTAAAGATGTTTGATAACTGCCTTAAAAACATATCATGAAAACTTCATTTTTGTAAGGAAAAAAGTTATTGTACATGTAATTGTCCAAAACTACAATTAGTTTTGCTCCTCTGTAAAAGAATAAAAAAACTTTAGAATACTGAAAAATATTGAAGCCAAAGAATGAGACAATTATGATGTTTTATGGACAAATGTGGCTCATCTATCGGGCTGTTTGTTATATTTGTTTCCATTTTACACAGTAATATGCCAGTAGCCCTGCAGACCCGGTGGCATTGCTCATGTCAGAGGGGTGCATATGTAGCATGGGCATGAGAGTTGCATTCTGTGCATAAAAAATCTGAATCATGCACATGAAATCTCTTGTGCACCAACAGAATTTCATCGAGAAGCGCCCTACTTTGCAGACTGGTATTCAGGTACTGCCCAGCCATGTATCTGTGCTTAGAAGGCCTGCTGAAGGAGGACATGCACCAGGTCAAAAGAGGCCATGTGGACTGTGGAGAGGCCAAGACTGGAAACTTTGCAAGACACAAGCCACAGGACATAAGCTCTCATTGAGTCATTGAAGACCAAAACCTTGCCTTGTCCTGGCTGACATACTATCAGCTAGGCTAGGACTGTTGCCCATTGTAAGGCCAAACTCAATATGCATTGGTAAAAGATCACATACACTCTAACCTATTGAGGTCACACATCATTCTTATTCAAAATGGAGCATGAGGAGAGAAGGGACAGTTCCAGGACATTTTTTTTGTCTGACATTTTGTCCAACATTTTTTAAACAAAATAAACCAACCATACCTAACCAAAACTAACCTAACCCTACCTAAAACAACCTACTCTAACCTCACCTAACCTTACTTATTGTCAATGAAAGAATTAAAGATGAAAAACCCATGGACAAACATTTGTCCAGACAAACATTTGTCCAGACAAAAATCTGTCCTGACATGGAGTAGGGACCCCTGGTGATAGTGGCATCTTGTTCTGAAACTTTGACTTATGTATGGTTGTAGTTTCTATCCTATATATTTCATTTGATAATTTTACCCAATTGACCTTAAGATACATTTGGAAGATAAGGTAATATCATAAATTTCCTTGCAGAAGAATGTTGAGGAATGAAATAAAACGAAATTGATGATCCAAGCAACCATAGGTATTTCTGTGCGAGATCCTTTCCAGGCGTTGTGTGCATAAGCCAATGGATACACAAGCAAAATAATACAAAAATTAACTAGCCATTCCTCATTTCAATTTACTCACCCACCGCTAGACCAAAAACACCACACCGACGCGCACGGACAGAAGATTCAGAGATACCTCACCGAGCAAATTGCACAAATGAAACCACTCAAATGTTTATAACTAATGGAGATTGACCTCACGTGCGCCATTATTGCCATCTATTTCACCTGTTCGAATTGTTATTGCTCGCGAATTCCAAGGAAGGCCTCAATTTTATTAGATGAGAATATTGAATAATACGATAGTTTTTCTCTTAAAATATTTATTATATATTTACAGTGCTTCTAAAATAGGAATGTGTGGAAAATACATGTCGTTTTTATAAATAAAAGGCAAACAAGAAAACGACCTCGCTATCGATAGCTATGCCCGAACACGCAGTGTACAGAGATCGTTCTGTATTGTGTTGTGCGCATGCGCGAAACTGGGCTCTAGTTATGCGGAGATCTCGGCTTCACTCGCGCTCCCTCTGTTCAGCGGCGACGGCTGCACCCAGTTGCCTTCCGAGGGAACGGGCGACGCTGGAATAGGGGCGAGTCGAGTCGACTTTCACGGGAGGCGGGGCGAAGGGGCACTGGGGGTGACTCGCCGTCGAGCAGTGAGGTGCCGATCAGTCGCGTGGCGCGAGGCGTTGGTGCTCCAGAGGTGCTCAGGCTGCCAGTGCGTATCCGCCTGTGTGTTGGCGTTGCGTTGTGAAAGTTCTCTTTGTGCGAATTAGTGAAATCTTGCTCTGCAGTGTTTTTTTTTAAATCTCCGAACATCACAGGCACAAGGAAGTTGGACCAGCTCAACCTCTAAGCAACTAACAGGTCAGTAGGTATTCCTACCAATTCATGTTTGTGCACATTGACAAAGCATTGATGACACGGCAATGGCCTGTGGTGGACAATGGCTTAAGGTAAGCTGCCCTAAAGGTTAACACTTCCTATTGCCAAATATTTCATGCTATGGCACAATGCTGACATGGAACATGGAGCGTTGCATGCAATGTTTGGTGATTGGTCGTGTTTGACATCGGGGCAGCTCTTACCCTCCCTACTTGTTTTTAGAATGTCTGGTTTTGAGGATCACTTAGCTGATAAATGATGAACAGCTGAACATCCCATGCTTATAATATGTCAGTGAACTTGATCATTTTGATAATTATTTTCTTCTATTTTTTGTCTCTCCTCATCTTTACCATAGTCGTGGCCTGTCCTGTAGATCCAAGGCCCTGAATTTTATATCATAATGCTTTGGGTCTCAAATTCAGACAAATACCTATCTCTGTAGTGTGTGAATGCTGCATGTATTGTCAATCATTGTGTGTTTGTCAATTTGTGCTGTTTTGGGAACTAGGAAGAGTTCTGACTCATTTCTTGTTCTGTCTTAAAACTTCTGATATGTATCCCTTGTATTGTACCTACATGAATATCCCTTATGTGTTATCTACATTATTAGTTCCATGCAATAGGCAGGACAACCTAAATGTCCCTGATTGCTTGCTTTGCTGCTTTGATATGTCATGCATATTGTTTTTATCTTGTTGACCTGGGACTTCAGAAAATCACTTTGTTGGTTTGTGGGACCAAAACCATAATTTCTCTTGGAGCTAAGTTCTGAGTCAAATTGGAACTCTCACCTGTTCTGAGGGATTTGTATATGTGGGTTGGAAATCACCTCCAGATCCAAAGCATCATTACTTTGTGAAGACACAATACATTTTGGTTATTTTTACATAGCCATGCAGCACAAAAAATATAATTTCCTCATCCAGCTGGTTTTATTTCCAGTTCTCTATTACCTTATCACCTTCTAGAGGCATTTACAATGAAGGGAGTCAACAGTCCTAAACAAACTTGGCCGTGATCATTGATAATGCTCTGTTCATTGATTATCCACATGATATGTAGGTATGGTTAATAAAATTTAAATAGGAAAATACATACCAAAAAGAGCAGCATGCCACAGAAAAGCCCCATCTACCTATATGGTTCTTGTCCTTAGTTTATATTATAATTTGTTGTTTGACTGAGTGCCAACTTGTATTGATTGTATTGATTGTGTCTTATTAGGAAGCCAAGAATATTGCTAATTTGGAAGTACCATTATATTGAATATGGTTAAATATCATAATTAGATCTGCATGGTAGATGAATTACAATGCCTCCGATCTCGACGTCGTCGTTCAAAATTGCCTTTTCCGACCAATGTATGGACTGTCAGTTCGACAGCAAACCTGACCAATATCCCAATCAAATTTTCTGGGATAAGGTGTCGTTTTCTTCTCTAGTTCTGCTGACAGTTGAGTGACAGAAAATTGTGTGTATTTGCAAAATTTCCTTACAAAGCTGGAAAGCTCCAGTTCCTTCCTCCTCCTCTTTCGGCTTTCACCTGGCATTCATAATAAATACTTGCACAGCTGAACAACATAACAACTTTGTATGTAGTCATCCGCAACCAGTTGACAGCTGCCACCCAAACAGTATTAAAATCAACTTATCAATCGAATCAGCTTCTGAGGTATTATACATCGATTATCGTTTGATGTTGTCATGTGCCTTATAAACAGAGCGACAACCTAGTTTTCGGGAAATGTTGTACCGCTATAATCCAAAGTGAAACCAAATTCTGGTGACAGTTGTCTATTCCATGTAATGGTAAGTGGGAATAACTCCATGTTAAAGTATATCGTGTGGATCGGGCGGAATTTTCGCGTTAGGCGTAAGATAACGTTTCCTCGGCTTGCCGCTAATCGTGTTTGATCTGAGAGTGGGTCCGTTTCATCAGATGGTTGTTGCAGCGTATCTGCCCGGGTCGCCGGGTTAGGTGAGCGGTTTAAGTCGGTCCCAAAGTGGCTCCGTCATCCCAAGCCCGGATGTGTGGCGTCAGAGGTGCACCTGGGGGCGCAGCAGCGAGCTCGGCGGCGCCGGGGGGCGATGGCGACATGGCGAGACGGGAGTGGGGACCGTCTGCGAAATCTGATTGTCTGTCGCTACCATACGCTGGCAGTTTAAAGACCGCATTTCTAGGCCTTCTGTCTCTGGTCCCGTTTAGCGAGTTACTTTGTTTGGTCGGAGCTGAAGAGGATGGGATCAGGCTGAGGGAGCGGGTGCCTTCCGTTTCACGTTCCGCAACTGTTCCTTTCCAAGACTTCCATGACTGACTAGGTGTCTAGAAATGCTAATGTGTACTGACAGCTTGATTTCTGCATAATTACGAAACTTGGGTACCGCAAGGGCACCAATCTTTCTTTTGAATTACTATTCTGTGTTTCGCTTTCAGGCAACCAGACATATTTGTGCCATTTGTAAATTAGTCGTGGGGAAAGAGTTACTAGATGTATCGACTTTTCATATGATAGCTGAACTCAGAACTGCCTTGGTATAAGGGGATGGCAATGCACATACGTGACATAACAAATGGACCTCGAACTGGCAAACACGAGAACCCTATTAGCACAAAATTCCACCTCGAAACCGTGCAGACAAACATCGTGAACGGCGAATGCTGGGACCCCTTGTCCTTCGCACGTTGGGATTCCATTATCTGTCTCATAATCCCTTTGCGTGCGTCGCTGCGCTGGTGGCCGTTTTTGCGACCCGGCCGGCTGAAGGCATTGTGAGCGGATGGGCTGTTTGTGTGCGCCGACTCGACTCGGCTTCTCAGCCCGGAAATGGAGAGGCGACTCGGCCCTGGCTCGTGACAAATATCTCAGTGACGCTCGATGTGATGACGTCTTAGTATGCGTCTCCTCTCAGCTGCCTGCCAGTATTTACCCACCGTTCACTTCATCACAAGAACCGGCTCACCTTAGCTGAGGGACTGGCTGTCGTGTTGGAGAGGAATGTCTCCGCTAAGCGTCCCTTTTTGTCTCCGCCAATCAGCTGTCAGGGCCGGCGTGAAGTCGCTGCAGTCGTGTACGGTTTATAAGTCTCTCGCATATCGCCGCGGCGCCAGGGCCACGCGGCGTTAGAAAGATGTCGGACGGGTTTGTAAGCGGGCTATCTGCTGTCGTATGATGGATCTGCCCTGACGCGCCTGACGCCAGCCCGGCCGGCCCGTCTCGCCGCCGCTGCCGCTCGATGGGCTGAGGTGGATATATGCCGGAGGTGTGAGCTTCTGACTGGAATGCGACGCGCATACAGCTGGCCATGGATCATGTCATATGGGTCGCAGCAGTCCAGCACGACTGCTCGGGTCACCGGGGACACGAGATCCTGCGTGACTATGCCTACAAACTCATGGTGGCTAACGCATCTGGGATGTTACATGGTTGATTGCTGTTGGCATAAGTACCTTCACTTGTATCTGGCATACATACGACATGACATGACATACTGTGTATGTGTTGACCTGCGTTCTGATCTCTGACCTGACCTGACCTCTGACTTGCCCTATAGTTGACCCCTCGACTAACCTGACCTTTGACCTCTCCGGGCAGGTGTCCCGACGCGCCGCCGCCCCTCGGCTGACCTGACCTGACCTTTGACCTCTCTCGGCAGGTGTCCCGGCGCGCCGCCGCCCCACTGATGGCCGTGGTCGGCACCCGAAGCTCCCGGCAGTGCATGATGGCGTTCCACGCCGTCAGCGGGCCTCAGAACGCCATCCTAGCCGCCGCACAGCCCATGTTCGCCTCCGTGGTGCCCACCGACGCCCAGCCGGACAGGCCCATCGGCTACGGCGCGTTCGGCGTCGTCTGGTGAGTACGAAGAGCACGCCGCGCTGCGTCGCGCCTCCCTTCTCGCCGGGTTTCGTGTTGAGTCGAGTTGAGACAAAGGGTTGTTTTAGGACTTCGAAGACGCACTGTGTTCTGTTCTGTGCTGGTGGAGGTGAGTTGGTGTGGGGCAAGAACAGGATGCGTTAGAGACCTGCGTGGCGTTGTTTTTCCTGAGTTGACAATGGTCGAGAAGATGTTATGTTGGACGTAGGTAAAGTTATGTCGCGAAACCTTTGTGACCGAGTTGACTCGGGGCACGGCGGGATTGGGCTAGGATATGCTAATTTGTCGATGATGCGAGGATATGCATGTGTAAGGCTCCTTTTGAACAGTCATAGCTTGAAGTGTTCCATGTAGAGCATAACCATAAATGTTTCAGATATGCCGCGTTGTTGTCAAGCACCATATTGGGACGTTGAGGTTTAGACCGGGAAGTTGTTCTGTGAAGTATTCGCTACCGGGAATCGAACTTTGGGTCCTCTGACAACCAATCGATAGCGAGCCTGCGGCCCTGTTCGGCTGCGTTAAGTCCAGGGCCGGTCTCGCAGAGTCGCCTCTTAATTCGTGGGTCACAGGTGCCTAACGACGAACGGTCGTGAGCCCTAAAGCGGACAGTCGTAACGATCTACAGGCTGGCTGCAGCTGCTGGGTGACGTTCGGCGCGCAGGCGGGGCGAAGACGGGGGGGGGGGGGGGGGGGGG
>JARFNZ010143523.1:0-10330 GCA_031763405.1 Balanus nubilus
CTGCCTTGTGTCATGGTGTTTCTATATGCAAGCTACAAATTGGCTATCTCAATTCAAAACCCCATGTTAAAGGTGGATTATTTCCTTAAGGGTGAGACTAAAACATTTGCTTATGGTACCCGAATATTAGACAAGTGCCCTATGTTATGTAAAACAGCACCGAATCTTGTCCTTACAATAGCCGCTGACATAGCATCGCAGCGCCTCACATCAGCGGGACACGCGAATCTCGTGGCATCCCAGCTCTGAGTGGTCCACCTTTACCGGACCGACCTCGGCCGGCCTCGAACCACGTGACCGGAGCCGGCGGCGACCATCACGTGACCCAGCAATGTTGACGTACACTCGGGCCGGCGGGCGGCAGGCCCGGCGTCGCGGGCGGCAGGTGGCCGGTCGCCGGCGCTTCCGGCAACAGGCAGGCAATCCTTGCAATAATTTTCTGGTTGCTACAATTTCTTTTAAATAGTCCCAGCTTTAATGACGCTATGCAAATCTTTGCTACGCATATCTATTCTCCTTTTGGATTTACCCTCCAAAACGGCACGAGCAAAATATTTCACCCATGGGCTACGTTACGAGCTCTGGTCATCTTACACCATGACTGCCTTCTCTGCATTTCATCCCGCCGTCTCTGGCCGTACAGGAGCCGCTCTGGGCATACATCACGGTGACGTGTGGCCAGTTAGTCAGTTCACCCGTTAGAGGCCGACAAAGGCGTCACTGCCGACCGGTGGCCCTCGGACAATGAGTGCCGAGCCGGCACAAAGCGGCGGCTCTGATTCAGCGTCGGCCGCGCCCGGCTCCCCGCGCGGCGCTCCGCCGAGTGACCGCGCCGACCGCGTGCACCGTCCGGCATCCGATCACCGTCATGCACCGTGAACGGTGACCACCAGCGTGTTCAGTGGTCACCCAGTGTGCACTGGGTGTGCATGAAGCGTAGTGTGGTGGCCCCGGTCTCGGCCGGGCGTCTCAGCGGGCGGGAGAGGGGGGCGGGGGAGGGGGGGGGGGCAGTGTTCGCAACGTTGTGGTCTTGCTACGGTCCTGTCCGTCCTGCACCACTGCGCCGCCGGATGCGTCTTGGCAGCCCATGTTCGCCGGGGTTCGGCGGCGGCGTCCCTCGTCCCTCCCTCCCTCCCCTCCGTCCGGATCTCCAGAGGTCAGGGGTCACGCAGATCGGCCTGGGCCGGCCTTGAACCGCGTCCGTCGACGCGCAAGACGGCACAATAACAGGGGGAGTGATCGGAAACTGGGGTCGGCCGGCGGGCGCGGCTGTTCGTCCGCCCCCTGAGAGCCGAGCGGCACTTTCCCCGTCGCCACCTGTTGCCCCCTAATAGGCCGCAGCGCGCTCAATTGAGGGTGACTGATGAATGGGGGAACTGTGTGCCGCGACGCTGCCCTCCTGGAACTCTGCTGACCCCAACAGTCCCCAGTTCACGCTCATAGAGGGGAGGAGTGACCACCACGTGGGCCGCCACATGGTGATGAAATGACAATAGATTTCGGCTCTATAGAGATAAGGTAGCGCAGTCTTAAATTTTACAATGGCATACCTATTCAAACAATACTTGCTATTACACAATCGCATACAGCTATGCTTTATTTAGTGTTGAAAAAATATGCCGTTGTTGCTAAATGTCCGAGTTTTACATCCGCATAGCGGAAACGGTAAACAATGCCCTGTCATTACACAATCGAAGATAACCATGCCATATTTAGATTATCACGAAAAATGATTTGCTGGTCGTTTGCAAGAAAAATATTGCTGGCACAATTACACAATATGCACAATATAATCGGGCACATTATACCTACATTTTTTGTGGAGTTTTCGGCGAACAAGGAATAAGGATGTCACCGACGGCCTCTGATTTCGGAATCGTCATCACACACTGCCTGGAGTGTTCTGGTTAATCAATGTAAACGACGCAATGGCAATGAGTCATAAGAACCAATTGCCAACCAACGTCGGGTACGTCTCGATAAGTTGACAACTGAAAGACCAGCGCTC
Organism: Balanus nubilus; assembly: GCA_031763405.1. NCBI lineage: Eukaryota > Metazoa > Arthropoda > Thecostraca > Balanomorpha > Balanidae > Balanus > Balanus nubilus. Next base: position 2,009 of record JARFNZ010143523.1, read on the forward strand.
CTTCCCTATCTTGAATCCCTTACCTACTATTAAACTTACTTACTTACCTACTTATATACTATTAAACAAATGGTCACTGACCGGGAGAGCAGGACAATCTCTCGCTTTCTGGCCATCCGGAGCCAAAGGTGTTAAGTGGCGGCTCTGCACCGTTGTCACCGGAACCTGCAGCAGTTTCACTGTTCACCGGTAACTTCTGTGTACGTCATCCAGATCCGCGTCGGCTCGTTTGTTATACGTCACTGGGAGCTGCCTCTGGCTTCTTTCTTTGTGTGTCGAGCGCCCGGGCCGCCTTCGGCACCTTTGTTCGCTGAATATTAACACCTGTACTGAGAGGAAAGGAAGTCAGTCCTAATCATCACGATTTTTGGACAAACAAACACGAGGAAACTGAGAACAGATGCTCATCAAAAACAGAAAAATCGAAAGTAGGTGTTACCTTTCGGATAATGAGTCAAGTGACGGCTTCTTTTACAAAGTGATTTTCCTGGTAGCAATATTACTGACGATGTTCCTCTGATGCTTCTCACAAACCTACTTCGGTCATTTTGGAGAATGCTTTTTGAACTCAACAGAGGATATCCCCGATTTCTTATTGTATTGTAAACATAAACAAAATAAAATAACGTCAGTAAAGTAAACAATCTATTGAAAATATTTAAACGTCGAGGCCTCAGTAAGCTGCGAAACTGGTAAACGACGGGTCGTCGTCGGTCTGGTGGCAGTGTTTATCTTTTGCCAAATCGTGATACTCCTGCCTATCAAAGTTGGACCAGGCAGTGAACTATCGATTGCGGAGATGCATAATATTCACGGTATAGAACAAAAAACAATTCCAGCTAATTGTTTTGTCTATTTTCAAACAACCTTCGGTTACAAACAATATACAGTGTACGTTCACCATGTATTTGATTCAGCTGTTACGCATCAAAGTATCTGGTAAAATATCTTTTAGATTTACTCCAAAACTGCGGGTTATGCCGAATGAGAACAACCATTTTCTCTTATATGAAACATAACAGTTATGAACTAAGTCGCTTCTATAAAGAAGTCTTAACAGAGCAAAATATCATTGTAAGCAGTTGCAGATTTACAATATTTTAAATTTTGCAAGCGCAGGGTTACTTAAAACTACATATTTCACTGGTAACATACAGTTGCAAGCACTATGTTAGCTATTTAATAATGTCATTCAGAAGAAAATAATAAGACTATGAAATTCTCCATAAGCCCAAATTAATTTTTGCAAGAACATTTTTGCGTGTTTTTTCTTTGCCCCGGGAGACATGTCTTCAATGCTAAACTGCTGAGGACTTAACCATTGGGGCGAAATATTTTAGTTTTATGTTGGTGCTCTCCATATTCATTGCAGATTTAGATACAGTCACATATATCAAAGTATAACGCTTTAAAACAAAATTACATCTCCCTCAAATAGAGCCTGGATGTAATCTACCTACCACAAATTCGTGTCAGCCGACCTACATCTCATTTAATTGCATTACTAGCGCGATTTCTGCAGCAATTCACCTTCTCTAGATGAGACTTCTGGGACTGTCAGCAGTAACCGGCAGCTCCCACGCGTTAACACGCGCTCTGGAGGGGGCAAAATATGCCCCCTCATGTTTGTTCAATACCTGCCTAGAATTCAATAAGACACATTGTGTAAAACTTTTGACCTTGGGTCACGTCACGTCAGGTCATCAGGTCAGGTTAAAGTACGGACGTGTGAAAATGACCATTCTGAAAGTTCGCGGTTGTGCTGTGGCCACATTTTTGGGCGGATCGGTTTCAAACTTTCAGAATTTCATAAGAGGACAGTTACCTACAACTTGCATATCTCTGATTTTATCATCTCGGTGACCTGAGGTCAGGTCAATCTCCCGGCTTCCCCATTATAAGTCAATGGGGAAAATACAGATCATTTCTATTCGTAGTAAACGCGTCATATCTGTCTAATTCTTACAGGATCACGTAACCTTGGTCTGTTCTTGATAATCAAAGATCAAGGTTTGATCAGTGACGTCATCAAGGTCATCTGAGGTCACCCGAGGTCACTTGCGCTTTTTTCATAATCACTTTTTGATAGAGAAGAGCTAGAAACGAGCGGAAGGCACCAATGTGTTCTTCTCGTCAAGGCGCATCGACTGATATAAAACATGACCTTTTCGGGTCTAAACGTGACCTTGACCTGAGGTCAAACTTTGAAGTTGACCTTGCGAGGTCACCATGTATAATGTATATGTTTGAAAGCGTCTTGACGAGACACACACAACGGTGCTAAAATAATCGTCTTATTTTAATTAGATCAAAAGCTATTCGTAAAAAAACTTGTCCCTAGAAAACGACGGTCATTGACATTTGATGACCTCTGGAGCCTAAACTATTGACCTGAGGTCAAATCTGAAGACAATATTGGGATAGGAAATTTCAAGAGCTTTCGATTGTTATCTTTTCTTCCTAGCTATCATACTTTTTGACCTGGAGCAGAAAAATATGAAGGTCGGATTTTTAGGCCTTAAATTGATAAAATTATGCAAATGTGACCTCATTTGACTTTGTAAATATTGACCTAGAGTCTTAAAAAATGCACACCATAGAGTTTTCCTAAGCTCGCTTGTACCCTCTAAATTTCGTCGTTGTGCCTTTTATAGGAGTTACATTCTGAGACGTGAAATTCTGATCCAGAGCGCGTGTTAAGGTTACCATATAGGTATTAGTAGCTTTGTATCATTTTGTGAGGGTGGCGCCAGCACTAAGATGAGCAACAATTGTTTCATGTAGTGATGCTGATGATGATGATTATTATTATTTCATTTCACCCGCCAACCACAGGGAAGTGGACGTTACGGTGGGTATTGTAACAACATTACACTGGCCTTATGTGCCCATGGTTCATGGTCAGATTGTCTTCGGTTTGTGTTTTTTTTCTCAACTGTATTAACAATCCAAAAGAATGCCAAATACTTGGCTGATTTAGCCCCAGATTTGTGACGGTAGTCCATTTGCAAAACTCAAGAAAAAATCACAAGGTGTGGCATTATTGGACCATTTGGTGCGTTTAGTCATAATAAGGCTTTTGGTTAGATAGCTGGGTGCCATTTTTAGCCTTTAACCCAACACCTCTCTGGCACTTCCATAGGGCCCCAGCTTGAATTGCTCCAGGCATTGAACATTGCATGTTGCATGTCATCACCATCCATGACCATGACAATTAGATTTTAAGTCAGATAGCTGGGTATCATTTTTTGTTTTGGTGCCAACACTAAGATGAGAAACAATTGTTTCATGCAGTGATCTTTGTGTCCATGCTCCGATTTTCCTTGAGTTAGTTGTGTTTTTCCCAACTTTATTAACAATCCAAATGAATGCCAAATACCTGATTGAGCCATAAATCAATCTTGAGAGTCAATTTGCGAACCTTCAGGAAAAAATCGTGTGCGGCATCATTGTTCAGAAAATATAGTAAGTTAGTTATAATTAGGTTTGAAGCTAGCTGGATGCCATTTTTAACCTTTAACCCAACACCTGCCTGGTACTCCCATAGGGTCCCAGCTTGAATTCCTCCAGGGCATCGAACAGTTCATGTTGCATGCCATCACCATCCATGACCATGAGATGAATTCCAGAAGACGTGTGCGCAGTATGTAACGTTTTAACGTGACTGTTTGAGCATAACGTTCCGACTTCCGAGTATAAAAACACAGACTTATCCCAGGAACACGATGTCTAAGGCAGGCAAAGCTATGGCCCCTATGCATTTTCCAGACAACGTCGGGTTACTCAGCTGGTCGATAATATCCAAGATATTGCGAAAATTGTTTAATGGTGAATTCTTCCCGAGATTCTGAAATCGCGAAGGGATGGTTTTCCCGGATAGTTTTTCCATTGGAGAATATCCAACTGGAGAAATTGGCGAAATTGGAGAATGAAAGAAAGTTGCCAGGTACCGAACGTACATCTTCTCAGCTCTTCCACTGCTGAGCCCACGTTGAGTGGACACTGGACAGTCACCTACCAGCAACGTAACCGATCTGCTCCCTGTAAAAATTCAGCCGGGCAGTACACTACACACAATCAACGAAAAAGGACACTGCTAAATACAATTTCCTGCGATTTCAATGGTAGTAACATATCAAACAAATGTAACAGGTCTAAAGCAGCAGCAGTTTTGCTGATAGACGAAAATAGTGTCTTTTATACAGTTAGTAGCAGATTTTATATAGCTTGCAGCCGTGGATGAAAGTGGATTCTGTCTGCCATTACGTCCCTCTGAGCTCCACGAATTCAACTTCTTAGGTCCTTTCTGTGTTTGCAGTAGCAACATTTTGGGTAATGCTTTTTACTGATCGAGAACACTGATTTAAATTAGGTTAAATTAGGTTAGATTTAATTACGTTAGATAAAGTTGTTTGTAAAACATGACATATAGTAAGTGAATTGTGCCGCCTGATTGACCGTATGTCGTCCTTCAAAATACCCTCCATTCACAATTAGGATTTCCCACTATATTTTTATGCACCTGACCATGACCAAGTTTGTCTTCCTCCTATGAATCGGTCAATCCTTTGGAGTTCAGGAAATAAGTACGAATAGATCCGTAATATAGTGTGTTGTCATCAAATATTTACGACCTCCTTTACTGCTACATCCGACCTAACAACGTTGCTTGACCTTGGTTTGCAACATACTCAATTGAAGAATAATAAGTGTAACCGTTTGCATTTTTTGGTCGTCTACTTGTCTTTACTGATTAACTCAGGAAGCTTGCCAATTTCCTGATATAACACTTTTGATGGCAATTGATTGCATAAACCGTAATAGTTTTTATATTTGTATTTGTGATGAATGTTTGAAAACCGCTTGGCACAAATGAGTCATTTAAGGACCTCCTGGTCATGAGGGAAAGTATAATAAAACGTACGATTTATAGGATTTGTTTTGGCATTAGACAGGTGTGAGGATGACAAGACATCAACGTGATGTGGTACGATGTCATAGCATGGCCGTGTCACGTGCATAATTTCCCCTGAACTGGCAAGTGGTATCACTGGGAATAAAATAATACCTATATGAACATTGTAAAGTGAATGTCTTATGCTGAATTTCTCATTCATTCTTCCTGCTCATATATGGATATTGTATATTCTACTGGTAGATATAAGTTTGACATAGCTTACTCTCCTGTCCCGGTCAATATGTTCTGATCGGATATTGCCAGCTGGTCAGATTCTTCCACTCTGCTTCTGTCAGGTTCCGTCAGATTCTGCCCAAAGGAACCGGCAGACGCACAGAGCGTCTGTCGGTGCCATAGGTTCCTCCACCGACGCTCCTTTCAGTCCCAGCAATTACCCTGAACTCTGAAGGAATTACAGCGGGCGGGCGGTCGATCCGAGCGTTGGCGTCCGGCCACGACCCGTACAGCCCAGACTCGGCTGCTTCGGCCGATGACAAATGCAGCGCGCCGCTTTTGTATCGGCGCAGTGCGCCGGAAAATGACGCACGCCCGCTTCCTGTGATCACGTGACCGGCCGGGCAGCCGAGCGTGGCGGGGTCACGTGATGGCTGACCCCGGTTCCGGTCGTTATGCGGAGGAAATTGTCGCCCGAGGGCAGACACGAGGCCGCCCGGCAGTTTCGCGGACGGTGGTGCGAGTACATCACAGCGGAGTTCGGAGAACAGTGACGGCTGATGGGGGTCTCGGATGATTTGCACTAACCGGGTCCGCAGGCGGAGATGTTATCTGCTGGAACGGTCCAAAGGATGGGTGGGTCAGATGATGCAGATGGAGTACGACGAATTAATTGATTTAATTCTCGTTGGATTGTTCACGTAAAATTTCTGCTTACTTCATGGTACATTTACTTGGCTTCTGATTGGAATTACTGGTAGTGATTACTGGGCAGTGCCACTCTAATTAAGTTGAGTCATTTTAGTTTATGCTTTAAAATATTATATTGAGCACAGAATTGGTTTATTATTGCATACGCAGCGATATAAAAATAGTTATTTTAAGAATTACCTATTACTTTATAGGTAATCAATGAGCTTAAAGTATTTTTTTGCGAAGAACGAGAACAAATGTGGTTGCAACGGTAAAAGGTGGACGCAAGCACAAACGCAAGCATAGGAGGTCTGATAAAAAGTGTTCGACCGTTGTCTCTAAAAATATAACAAGACTGTAAAGTTTGGACTCTGTGTCTTCAAAGCAGGTTGGTATGTCCTCGTATATATGTGCCTATTAAATTTAGCCCACTATTTCAAATACTAACACTAATACGGGCGCGACTTTGCGCTCGCTCGAATTAGTTTCAATTAATCTTTGATACTTCGCATAAAGGTCTCTTGCGTTACACTCCTATATGCTTGCGTATGGTGGTTATAGGCACATGATGTATGCAATATGATTTAGTATGTCAAAAGCCGGTAGCTTCGAGTTAAGCGAGTAACAATTGTTGCGAACGCTTAGCTCTCTTAGTTGACCCGCGCCGTGACGGGGTTAACTAAAATCCCTCAATACCGGGGTTCCCTTAAGGTTTTTCGACGATACTAAAAAAACGGCAGCACGCAGCGAACGCCAAACGTGTTTGGGCATCAATTACGCGCATTGTGTAAACATTTTGGACCGAAGCCATCTAAGGACAAGTAACCAGAACAGATCACGACATCCAACCTCCGAAAAAGTTTACAGTCATGCCACAGACACAGTTTTTGTCTGATTAGTTCAAACTTTCAGGATCACATAGGGATACAATTACCTAAAATTTGTCATCTAATTTTTTAATATCGGTGAACTGAGGTCAGGTCAATCTCGTGACCTCCCCATTATAAATTAATGGGATAATATTCTTATGCTTGTTTTCCAATAGTGCACATAAGATTGCTCCAATTTTCTCAGGATCATGTTATATCATTCCATCCCTCATGAGCCGGGAACATTTTTTTGTTCCTTGACCCCCCACAAGGTCAACCGAGGTCATCAACTTTTGATGTAGACGAGATAGTGACGTGCAAATGGTGCCAATATGTTCTCGTCCAGACGCATCGACTCAGGAACAACATGACCTAGTTGGGTCATTAGATGACCTTAACCTCAGGTCAATTTTGAACTTGACCTTACAAGATCACCATGTATGTGTTTCGAAGCGTCTTGGCTACAGAAACACGATGGTGTGGAAATGGCTACTCAAAAACTACTAGTAACTAAGTTATCTGCAAAAGAAGACTAAAAACCCAAACATTTTTACTTCTGGAGCCCAAACTATTTATCGGAATTCATGTCTGAGGACAAATGTCTTAAGGGCGTTTCAAGAGTTTTCGATCGTTGTGTTTCCGTTTCCTTCTAGCTAACAAAGCTTCCGAGAAAATGGGCAGTTCCCTGGGAAATGTCTTTGAATTGGAAAAATTCACCTTTGATGACCTTTAGTGACCTCAACGTTGACCTGAGCCAAGACTTGATGGATGTAGTTCCCATTTTTTTAAATGAATTTTCGAACGTTTTGTTTTCCTTTAAAACCCGCATCCTGGTGGGCCTCTGCGTCACCTTCGCCCTAGTGAGAGGGATCAAAATGTCCCCCCCCTTAATCGAACACAAAGAGTGATAAAAAGACGCATCAAAAATATATAAAGTTCTGAAGAATGACTTTTGAAATAACCTCGGTCTTTTTTCCGCTCAGATCAATATTGATGTCATCAGAGGTCATCAAAGGTAAAATTTCCCCAACTATGAACTTTCTCAGGGAATATCGCCATTATCTCGGAAACTATGCTAGCTAGCAAGAAACCGAACAAAGCAATGGAAAGCCCTTGATCTTCTCCAGAAGCGGTCGTCCTCAGATTTAAGATCAGATCAATAGTTTAGGCTTCATAGGTCATCAAAAGTCAAATATCGATAATCCGATATCGAGGCATCGATAATACGAAATATAGTAATTGTAGTTTTTATGTACCCTCATCAAATCCACCAAGTTCTAAAACTGTCGAACAAACACTGTGGGCTGGGCAGTGGTCACGGCCGCAAGTTTTTTTGGAAGTTTAGTCATACCTGACCTGTTGACCTAACCTGAGATGACCTGGAGTAAAAATTATCACACAATATGCAGAAGTAATGCTCAAACAGCTGTATGATATTTGGTGGCGCTACACGACGATGTTTTTTACCGCAAGGCAAAAAAACAGGAGTTATTTTGACCCAAGTCAAAATTACCATTTTACATTTTACCCCCCACCCCGCCCCCACCAAGCGAAGGTAAAATGTCATAGGAGCCGAGTTGGAGCCCCCCCCCCCCCCCACGCCGGCACGACGATGACGAAAGTGGCGCT
>JARFNZ010143545.1:0-10329 GCA_031763405.1 Balanus nubilus
CTATTTGGCTCTGATTTTTTTTTTCAGCGAAGTTAAGACAATTGTATTAAAATCGTGTATGTTCTATAAGCTCACGCAGCCAAGGGCTCCGCCAAGCTTCCCAAGTTGGGGGAGGGGGGGGGGGATGGAGCTTTCTGAAGTCAATTCTTTCCATGCAACGCCCATAGGCGTAATGTTAAAAATAAAAAAGCTGAGGGAGACAAGTCCCCCCCCCCGTCCCCTACGTCCACCCCGTGTGCACGGGTGTGCACGCAGCACGTGTCCGCTGTTGCAGTGACGGTGGCGCCACCACCTTCGGTTGCGCCTGTGCACTTCGCCGTCGAGCCAACAAGCTAAACGGCCACAAAAACTAAATAGCACCTTCCACAGTCATAAACATGGTATAATGGCAGACTGCATAGCCAGCAAACTGACTGTTCCGCCCTGCTGATCGAGTGACCGCATGCAGCGTATGCGATACTGTAAAACCGACTACCGTAAGTGGGTTAGTGACGTCTTTATTTTCAATGTTTTTCAATTATTCGTCGGATAGAGTTTAGGCAGCGCAATGCAACGACACGCCAGTTACTTACTGGAATGGCCTGGTTGACTGAGAATGACTCGGGAAGACCGAGTGGTGTGTGATCTGCTTCTGGATTGATTCTGAGACTTTGGCACATGTGTCAAAAATGGTCCGAACTATCGTAGATGTTTAGAATTTTGGAAGCACTTGGTGACTGGTGAAAACTACATTGCTTGTTGACTTAGCTATTGACTACTGCATTTTACTATCCACCGTTCTGAATCGAGGGCGACGGTGTTCGTCGATATTTGCAGTCCCCTGAGCGGGTCCAAAATGCTGATCACAGCAGTTTGGGCGCCGCCAGGCCAGCTGTTGAAACTGCTGATGGCACCGCAGCTGTATATGGGCTGGGTGAGGGGCATTTCTGCTGAGTTATTGGAAAGCAGGCCGTTTTACGTCAACAGGATCGTTCGGGACCGATTTTTTCGCTGCTGAAGTAGAGGAAACGCAATATACGATGCAAGTGCCTGTTTTGATATTTTTCTAGTAAATATTTTCAAAACATAACAAGCAAACAACAGCTGTTTCGGACCTGTTAACTATCTCAATCAGCCCATTTCTACCATTTCCTGGCATCGAACCCCAAAACCAGCTGTTCGCCGCTCACGCCACACACCCAAAATCACGTGCGCCGCTAATGATTCCCCTTCCACTGACATGATTGGTCGGGACAGGCACAAAATACACCCACCCAACCGGCCACCGCTGACGCAACGAGCGCCGCCATTCAATGAATCATTTAGCATTCGGCCCACTGGGAGCACCTGGCTCTGCGCGACCGCGGACCGCCGGCGGCAGCATCAAAAGGCCGCCACGGATGACCTTGTTCATGTCACGCGCCGTGCGACTCGCGGCGGTGTTCAAAGGAGCCGAGCGGACGCTTTCCTGTTGGCTGGCGGACGGGACTCGCAGCCACTCAGAAGGGCAAGGGAGAATCGCGGCTGATGTTCGGACAGTCGGCACGTGAGGGGAACAGAGAGAGGGCGGGTTTTGACGGGTCTGAGTCAGACAGGAAAGTAGAGCTTCCTGGAAAACCGCGAGGTTCCACGCGTCACAAGAATTCTCATTTTGAGGCTGTCGTTGTTGAACATGGAGTGTTTTACCTTGCAGACCAGGCATGGATTTGTTCAGTGAAATGACAGAGTGTGACATAATTTACTGCTGCAAGGTATTCTCGTTCTTGATCAATTCTTCCCCTACAGGCTACGTTGGCCTGATATGAAAAATTATCGCGTAGTAAGAAACGAACACAGGGGTTGCGCTCGTTTTATGTTGGGCCACAGTTCACACTTCAGCCAGGCGACACATAAGCGTTCTTAAATTAGGTTCAGGTTCAGCTTCCCTTGCCAGTTAAGAATCAGGCTCAATTCTGAACCGGGCTCGACATTCGTCCCTTTCCATTTCATGGATCGTCCTTGGCTACGACAGCACGTTTGACGAACAATGGCCGCCTCCAGCGCCGGCGGCACAGACACATTAGAGGGCCGATTTCCGCCGGAGAACAGGACCAACCAGTGGCCGAATGGTGTGACGGTTGTGGACACCGCAGATAATACGTACCGGACCGCGATGGACAACAGACGCCCGGACATTGTAACATTGCCTCTCAATGGTTTGATTCTGGATGTCATTTTCTGGAAATGATAGACGTTTCGGAGACTTACGGATGTGGGACGAAACCTGGTTTCTTATACTATGAGATCTCTGTGTCCCTTTATATTCTCTTGACAGCCGATCCTCGAAGTTTCAAGCAAAACAAATTTAGAAAACTCTGCATGGTATTTTTGTTGGTGTCAAAATATCCACACAAAATTCAACTAATTGATCCAAAAGTAGTGAAACTGACACCTAAGCAGAGTATTTTGAAGAAAATACTCTGTTTCGAGGGTAGCTTTGACTCCTTTTAAAGCATTTGAAAGGGTGTCTTGGTTTTCTGCGAGATTTTCCCCTTCAAAATACTCTGTTTAAAGGGATAGTATGACTCGTTTTGGGGTGTTTACTTTAAAGTTTAAGTGGGCCATTTTGACACCAACAAAAGCACTCCGGAGAGTGTTTTTTTTTACAGATATTTGGAAGGGTGCAGTAAGGGTGTATATTTTATCAGCGTATGGGAGTGACTTTCCCATCTTTTTCAAAATTGATATCATCTTCCATTTTATCTAGTGTTAACATCTGGTTCTGCGAGTCGTTGGGGTCGCGAGAAGGGGCACTCCTGATCACCTGCTCATGGGTGGCGGTATATTAAAGAGATATCTGATGGAGCCATTTTCTCCTGTTTTACCTGTCCAGTTTGCTTTGAAAAGTTCGCCCTCAATCGTTTATTATTCTCATTTGAATATTGTCTTTCCTTTAAAAAAAAGAGTGAGACGCCCACGTAAGACGCCCACGTAAGTGGAGTTAGACTTACAGCTCAGCGAATATGCTCTGCTTACTTCTGATTTGTGTTTGAAACATTTTTAAGCTTTCTTCATTTTGTAACTATTTGTTATTTCTGGTTCTATTGTAAATAATATATTTTTCGATTTTTAAGAGGACTACAAAAGGTCGTTTTATCCCATATGCGGGTAAAACACCCATCCACTACAAGCCAATGGAAATAATCTAAGAAGTGACTTTCCTCTGTAGACCACCAAATTAGCCCAGTCTCTTCGTATTTAAGTTTCCAGCTAGTTTAAAATATAGAGTTTTGTATTTTTATCAGTGACCACTAGGAGGTCACTTGACAGAATAAGGGGGTCAATAAGGTACGTGGTGGACGTTTTTCCCACGCTAATAGAGGTCGTCTTACCCCACAACACGATGAACAATGTCTGAAGCATCGCGAACAAAATGTGAATATCATGGCGCCGCAAACATTATTACATTATCCTCAAATGTGAACAAAAATCGGAAAAAAATAGTAGGAAAGTGGACATACGACAACATTGTCAGTGGAAATGGGGTAAAACAGTGGGAAAGTGGACAGACTACAACAATGGTGAAAAACCTTCATTCCACGAAGGCCAAATCTTGTAACAAATAAGACAAAATAACTTTTTGGGCGGCATGCCTGTATAGCACGTCCATTTCCGTTCATGACAAAGCATACCATGCGTACCATAGCATTGCTGCCCTGCAGTAACAACAAGAGCGAGCAAATATTCGTGTTTTAGGTATCAGTTAGGGGGTGGTGGGCGTCTTACCCCACCATATCCTTTGTTATTGAATGTACCTACCTCTCAGACTTAAGCATGTGAATATATAAAATGTATGTTAAGGACAATTTCAGAAGGATGATACGAACAAAAATACATCTAATAAAATTATAAACGACTGAAGGCGAACTTACCAAAACGAACTGGCCTGGTAAATCAGGAAAAACTGACTCATCGCATATTAATTTTAGTTTATGTGAGAATGTAGGTAAAAGTAGTTTAAAGTAGGCTTCAAAATACGAATAGCAAAAATAATGTAATCTACTATGATTAATGAAATGATCAAACAGTGTAGAAAAAGTATGTAGGATAAATTAAGTTCTGGATAGCCGTACATTTAAACTGCATAATTTGCATTTACATTTTTGCACGGTTGCAACTTATAACACACTATGCACAACAGCCTTCTGTCATTACGTAGTTAACTAAAATCCTGTCATTTTCAAAGCCGCAACATAAAAACGCGAAGAGCACGTGTTCCACGCAAAGTGTTGACATCACGCGAGTATTAACCTTGCGTTGTTTGTTCCACCTCGTAAGAGGATGTATCCACTTAATCCATGTTATGGCCAATTCCTGCATCTCCACAGATCCTGGGGTAGGTAGTTAAATCATAATAACTGCGTGCCAGCTCGCGTAAAACGTAATCAGAAAGCTCCACTCGTGCTTTTAGTGGGTGGTTGAAGGGTCGTAAAGCATGTCATGCGACCGGGTTTAACGGTGAAGAGGCCATAGAGACCCGTCAGAAGAGAGTGGGGTAGGGCAGGGTTAAGCGGAGAGGCCATTGGTTGTTGCTCTTCTTATTAATAGGTCACAGCTCTCGGTGCCATAAAGTACGGAGCAAGTATTTGAACACGATACCTCAATAAAGGTTAAACAACCTGTAACTAAACATCGTATGGAAGTGTTATGCTCCAGGTTAACTTGCAATAAACAACATATCAACTAGGAAACGTTTCCTCTAAAAAGAAATGATCAGTCACAGTCACGTTGTTTCTCACATGCCCAGGAACACCTCCCAGTGACCTTAAATGTCCCGTCCTTCTTCAATAGAGGACAGAGACGCCGCCAATAAAGATCATGGAGTGACAGGCGACAGAGGGTGGCATCTGGGCGACACAGGTGTGTTTTGGACGCCATAGTTATATACCAGAGTGGTGAAAAATAAAGATGAGTATTTACTATTTTGATCTACTTTTTTAGTCGTGGCGCCTAACAACCAGTGAGACTTCTGGAATAAATTGGTTCTTATTTACCATTTTCCTTCATAAATTCCACTGTTCAGCTGACATCCTTCAAAACACAAAATTATTTCCTTTTTCCTAAAAGGCTGGTATTGATTGAACAAATTGTCATACAATTTGCCACATATCTACACAATGTCTTGTCATATTTTATCCTTCAATGATTAAATGACCAAACTATTCCACCAACTCATGACCTGGTTCTATCGCACCATGTCATTCGCCACCTGAAGCTAAATGTGGTCATTCCTCCCCGAAAAAAACGAGCACAGCCATCCCACTTTTTATCCAAGGCGCCTGACATAGAGCTTCAGGTATTTCCCGATAGATGTCATCAGTATGCTGTAAGTCTGCAGTTACCTGTTCATCGCCGGGGGCGATACCGACCGCGCGGCGCCGGCCTCAGCGCCGGCCTCTGATTGGCCAGCCCGCGCCGACGCAGCCAATAGCGTACGCCGCTGGGGCGCGGTGGGCGGAGCCTGCGCTGGACTGGAGCGCCTCCCATGTTGGTCGGACAGGAGTATTGGAGTGGCGTCAGTGTGCTGGTGCGGACCGTAATTACCAGACACCTGTAATTAGCGCGCGCTGAGAGAGACTCGCCGGAGACTCGCGGACACTGTGCTTCAGGGGCGTGCAGCGCGCGAGACACGGGACAAGATGCTGACAGATCTGAACATACCCAGAAACGATATCTATAATCCGACGGTCAGTCTGGACAAAACCATGGTGAGTGTTGGACTCAGTCCTGGGGGTGATGGTCACCGGGCCGGTCTGTTCGCTCAGTGTTACTCAACATGTGACCCGGACCCGGATGTTTGAGTCGTGTCAAGTTCACAAGTGTCATTACCCTGGATTAATGTGTAAGATATGTTAGTAAATATTGGCCACAGGTGAACATATTTCTGTCCCTATCTTCCTGTGTTGACTTAGCCTTGCACGCATAAAGTCGGCATTCACGGCACTCAGCGACGGTGTCAAGTTTACTGGTAAACAGTCAAATCAAAATTGTAGGAGTGTGATCCAGTGGGTCAAGTACGACGTGAGGTGAAAAGCAGTTAAACATTTCAGTCACATACAGACTATGATACAAAATGATAGCACTGTATACTGCATCCCAATTTCTCCGCATTCGAACAATCTTAACCTGCCACTATATGAAATTATGAATCAATTTCGTACCTACCTACGATTTTGCAATTTCTATAGAATATTTAACTTATATCCTCATCAACAAGCTGAGAAACAGTCAACCCTTCTTTCGAAATGTTAATAGCTCGTGCATAAATGTTAAGTGCATTGGCTTATAATCATTTATAATCGTTAACTGTGCTCAAACTGAGATTAAGCTGAATGATAGATTCCTGAGTTGTGAGAAGTGCATCATACAAATTCAGAGCATTAGATTGGCCAAAGAGCCCAGAACATTCCTATTCTAATTCATGGTACTTAGTGATTATGCGAAGGTATCGTTACATCTTCCAAATCAGCTCTCTATTGGAAAATATACCAACCGGGTGGCCAGTCCCTATATAAAATTGCACATGTAACTCAGGTTATATTCCTTCCACTGTCATGCGCTCTGACAGAATCATATTATGAGACATTTCCTTGGATGTGTAGTAAACACGTCATTGCTCGGGCCATTTTTTTGACGTTTTTAGACGGATCTGTTCAGGATGTGTTCAGGTTACCTTGGGACATAATTTACAACTACAATGATAATTCTTATTATCATCATGATCATAATTGAATCCTTTACTCGTCATATCTCTATTATGGTAGGCTAACTTCAACATTGGTGGAATTACAAGTTTTTGTGGAATTCAGGGAATGAAATAAGCAACATTACCGACGCGCCTCGCATCGCTGAACACAAGTGTCGCCTTCCGTCTATGTATTACCGACTTGTCGTCACAGCTGTCACAGAATGTCAGAATGACAGAGCTACCTGTCACGTCGTCATATGTCATGCCACACTGCCATCAGCTGCACCTCGTGGCGAGCCGTCAGAACGTGCTAAATAACCCATCGCGCACAATTCGCGGTATCGTCAGCGACACATTTCCTATTCATTATTCTGCCACTCCGTAATTTCCTGCACTATGATGGCGTTACCGAGCGCCGTTCATATTTCTTTCACGCGAATTCCCCAAACGCGGCGACTCCGGTGGGATTAAACCTGTCCCCGGTGGTTAATAGTTAATTTACACGCACTCCTGCACCTGTCCGTCCTCAGAAGTCAATTTCGGAAGTGCGCTAGATAACATTGACACCTTGAACCAACTAACAAAACTAATCCCGGATTACACGTGCCAGCTTACCAACCAGCTGAAAAGCCTGTCAATGGGCTCTGAGACTCACCGGCCCAATCCACCGTCTCCTCTTATTCCGAGCCGATAAATCCGTAGGTTGGCGGTGGCTAATCCTCGCCGGAGCGTTCCCACACCTATTGACGGTATTGTCGGGTCGGCGCCGGCGGTCGCTCCTCTCAGTGGGCCGCTCAGCGCCGCCGCCGCCGAGCCGGCTAAGCCGGGCGGGTGTTCCGACACGGCTTATGGTGTGGTCGACGCCACGGAGCCGTGCGGGACGTTTGAGTCCTGGTGGGTCCCTGGTGGGTCCCTGGTGGTTCCTGGTGGGTTCCTGGTGGGTCCCAGCGGGACTAATGCATCCCCTTTGCTACACCACAGGCGGTTTCCGCGGGTCCCACTCCCAACAGATCCAGACGACACATTTTGTGGGGACCAAGGCGCATGTTTTGTAGTGCAGGGATCTCAAGACAGTCAAGGCTCTGTAGTATACAGACAATAGCTGACGCCTTGGAGCGTCATCCTCTGCCGAGATGGCCATTAGCCATCCTGCGGTTTTAGGATCAATAGTGAACGATAGTGGCTCGGGTCCCGTCCGGCTGTCGAACGGAAAACGTCCCCGATCGTCGAGGACAATCGCCTCGAATTGTCGTCCAGTTGCGTCCACCTGACCCGCCGCCGGCTCGACAGCCGCTAACGATGACCACTAACCACTCGTAAAACGACAGTGGAGAAAGAGCCAGGCGTAAATTCGAGGACAGTCTCTCTTTTCCTGTCACAAACAACTCCCCGCCAACAAACGCACAGCGGAGTTTCTTCGTGAGAACTGCGTGAGTTTCGCTGCGATAAAGAGGCGCTTCTTGGAGGTCGCCGGCTTGCGTGGTGCGACTGCGTTTGGACTTTACTGTCCCACAACGTCCTCTGGTTCCGGGAGGCCCGCATTAGAGGAGTTGCGAGCTCACCAAAACGGCTGTGGGTCAGTCGACTTCCAGCAAAAGACTCGTGGTTCCTACCAGCGATGCCTCCTGAATGCATGATCCGCGATTGTACAGCACGGAATAGATTCAAATAGGCACGATGTCATTGATGGATGACTAAATTCGGTGGAAACGTTTATTGGAAATGTGCAGGCATATTGGGGATTTAAAATAGAGCACAGTAAGCTATGTGTACTGCATGAGGACATCAAAGGCATGATGGTGGCGGTATTATAAGGTACAGAGGATGAAACCTACTGCAGAGAGTACTTCCCCGTGACGTTGTAAAACGTTAAGCACTTTTAAATGAACACACGCTTCTCGTGAATTTAATGGAATGACTTATTATGGTTTTGTGGTCAATTAACTCGTGTTGAGTTGAGTTCCTATTTTATTTTAATTTATTTTCTTCGTTTAGTATCAGTTCCAATGTAACCTGTACGAATGCTATTCTGCATCCAAATGCCGGAAATCCCCTCTCAATCAATCTAAAAGTTACCTCCTAATTAAGCACGTCATTACGTTCTCATCAACCGCCCTCAGTTCATCGCCCTTCACTCGGCGATGAGAGCATCACTCGGCGTGGGTGATATGGCCTCACGCAGAGGGCTGCTTATTACTGGGGTAACGCAGCCGCGGCTCCGGCGCCGTCCCGCGCCAAGGGTGCGTTTTTGCCGCGGTGATGATGGCTGCTGCTGGTTATAACATCAACGGCGGGTTGCTACAGGGGAGCCGAGTGGTAGCTGTAGGTAGCAATGGGTAGCTACGGGTACCGACGGGTAGCAACCTCTAGCGGATCCAAGGGGGGGGGGAGGGGGGTTTAGCCCCCCCCCCCACCGAAATCGGCTGAAAACGTTGAAATTTGACACATTTTCTATTTTAGAAGGAAATCTAATAAACTAAGGCATGTTTGTTTTAACACTGTCTTATAAGACACAATGAAGCCAAATCCGATGAGTTTTTCCAATTTGGTGAAACTTTTTTAAATTTAGCACCCTCCAAACCACCTGCAGCCCTCGTTCTGGATACGCCAGTGGTAGCAACGGGCACCAAAAGAGTAGCAAGGAGAAACAACGAGTAGCATGGTATACACTTGTATACACTATGGTATAAGCCTGGGAGTGCCTGGAAGTGTCAGGTTGGGGCGAATATCACCGAGTAGCAAGCCGAAGGCAGTGGATGGCATTGGGCAGTAGGTACAGGGCAGTGGAAGGGAAGTCATCAGGTAGATCTGATCTGAGTCTGAGGTAGATCTGAGGTAGATCTGATCTGAGTCTGAGGTAGATCTGAGCAGCGCGCACCAGCCTCTCGCAGAGGTCCCTACTGCCTGACGCCGCCGCTCACGCCCCATCACCACCGTCATGGGCTTTTGGCGGCACCTGTCCCTGCCATCCCTCCAACCCCCAGCTAACGCGACGCCGACGTCTCGCTCCGTCGCCGTCGACGCGTCGGCACGGCCGGAACGTCAGCCCGTCGCTGCCGACGTCTCGGCAGCTGCCGTCGCTGGCGACGCGGCGTCTGGTGGTGACGAACGGCCGGTCGCCGCGCAGGGTCCCACACTCTGTGCCGGCTGGTGCCGTGTTTGCCGGTATGTGGTCGTGGCTTGGCGGTCGCAGTCAAACGGGACCTGCTGATACGCGCTGGGGTTTGGTTTGTTTAGATGGGTTATTGGATGTGTGAAAGCTGAGTTAAGATGAGGCAGAAAGAGTAATTGTTGAAGATATGTTCATTGCCATTTGTGAGAGATTGTGGGATATGAACTGTCTCTTGAAGTCGGAACAGGAAATGTATAGCGTAGTCTGTCAGAGGCGCAAACCGGCAAATTTATATTAGGATTCCAACTGCCTATCCTATATTAAGGTAATCCCAGCCGATGATTCACAGCGACTCATTCTCGCTTCACCCATTCCCCATCGAACTCCACCCGACATCAAAGAAACGCCGACCAGCGCAAAGCCACTTCTCTATTTCCCCGACCTTCTAGCTCCTCGCAGTCAAACCGACCGCAACGTCACAAAAACCGCACCCCTCCCCCCCCCCTTCGGC
>JARFNZ010143556.1:0-10329 GCA_031763405.1 Balanus nubilus
CCCCCCCCCCCCCCCCCCGGCACGAGGCGGGCGGCGCCGAGCACCGGCACGGCGCGGGCTAAAACAAAAATTGAACAGAGGCCACCACAACTGCACGATGCGACAGGCTGCATAAAGTGCGCAAACTTGCCCATGTATTTGAACAGTCGCCTGAAGGCAACTGCATCAACTTCGCGCAGCTGCGCCGATGCCTGTGAATCAGCTTTTAGTGTATGACTGAAGATTGTTCGCTATTGCTGCACATGCAAAAGCGAAACATTCACAAACATATTTGTTAGAAGCTGGTGACTACTAACAAATATGTCATATAGTAGTCAGTAGGTTACGTGACCATGTACCTTCAGATTCATTTTTTCATTTGGACAAGGGATCACACTCGTACACAAAGTCGTTTTGTGATCTGGCGCTCCAAAATTCCCAGTTTGTGACCTCGACTTCGTCTCAGAAACAAAACTGAAATTTTGGAAGTGTTTAACCCCCAGGCCCTAAATATATTGGATCATCAGAATAATGACCGTTGTTAAAGAGCTTTTCTATTTTAGATCAGCCGGTTAAGTGCTGATCGGGCGGTAACGGGTACGTTAAACAAACTAATTCCCCCAGACGTTGCGTTTCAGCACGCATCCTGAGCTCGGGTGGCAAGCGTCAAGGTCAAGGTCAAGGTCAAGGTCAAGGTCTAAACAGGCCTAGCTGGACGTTACCGCTCGATTCAGGGCATTGTGATACATTTAAAAAATAAGGAATCAATCAAAACCTATGAATATTTGTTATGATTACATTTTTAGGTAAAAGATGTTACCCAGCAAACAATCGGTCAAGGACAAGGGTTGCGGAAGGGAGTCCAGTTTACACCAGATCAAATTAATCTTACTGAACATTGCGCCTGGGGGCGTTGCATGAAAAATCATGCAGTTTGAAATATTTCCGATCGCATCCCCCCCCCCCCGAAAGTGAAGGTAGCTGATGCAGCCCCCTCACTATTCAAAAGGTTCCCACGACCGAGTACGAGGATAAATATTTGTTCAACTTTATTTATTTATTTATTTCACTTTATTTAATTAACAGTATATGCCTGAATCCAAAATTTCTTAACTAATTTGAAAAACATCCTTTCATTTCTACTAGTGTTCTTCATACCCAAAAATGGCTTCCAAACATGGTGAACGATTTTTCTGCCAAGCGCATTTTGCTCCGTGAACTCATCACCAACTTTAATGTCAAGTTATTAACCAAAGATTTGAATCACGTGGATCGATCTCGTGCCTCATTCACAAAATCCGTGGCAGTATGTGGAAATGCATTAATCTCCATTCTACATCTTGATCGGCTAAGAGTTCATCCCAGTTGCTACATCTCCTAAAAAGGAAATTTAGCCGATGAACTAGAAACTTGGATAATCCTTGAACATGGGGCCATTAGAAGTTATAAATTGCTGTCGAGGGAATTCCCTCACCGAAATTTTGATTCCATCTCAAGAAAGTTCCTCGCAACTCGGTGTTCAAACATCTAATTGGTCGTTTATCGTCAACAAAACAATGGAAGTGACACACCGTCAACGCCCTACCAAATTGCATCACTCTCAAACACATGTAAGCATACCAATACAAATTACTACCGAAAAACCTGTCAAAATTTTAGAGGAATCCACCAGGGGGTTTGGTCTGGATCAGGTCACCAGGGGATGACCTGATCCATAGTTGCACACCAAGTATTGCTCATCGTATTAGGCAAATACAAAAATAAATTTTTGTTTTGAAACGCATTGTGTTTGCATGAGTTATAGCTCACGCGCTGCCGGAGATACGCGCCATCCACGTGGGTTTAAACCGCAACCCCTAGTGATTCGAAATTCCCCAACATGCAATAACTTCCCTATATGCAACTGCTTACCAATTAAGCATGGTGTCCAAAACAGGAGTATTTTGAACGATATGAAAAGTGGGAAATGGCGTTTACTGTCTTCAGTCTTGAGCAAAAGCAAACATTCCAATGCAAACTTTTGCGTTTTTCGGTTCCCCTCGCTTTGGTTAACTTTTTGCCTTCTATTGTTTTCATTAGTACCCTAACGCCTCTTATTTCAATTCATGAATACAAATCAATCGTCTGAATTTATTCTTGCCAGGTAGGGAAAGGATATTTCAGAGCAAATTTTTACCATCAACTGAGCAAATTATAGTGACATGAAAGTTTATCTTATGCATTACCAAATACAACTTATTTTTTTCTTATGCTGCAAATCTCAGTTGAATATTTTCCAACTAATTGATAAGCCTGTGACAATTAGCTTGATGATTTATGACTAGTTCTCGCGAGAATTATAGTTATAGTTATAGATTTATAATATAGTTATTAACTATAGTTAATATTGACCTTGCTTTGCCTGAAGATCGCATTGAACGCCTGTTTGAATAACTCTAACTGCTATATCAATTACATTTTAATTCTTATAAAGATGCGTCGTGATATTTGAGCTACGTAATAATAATAAAATACTGCAAAAAATGGCATCGCCAAGTCATCGACGTAACTATGAAGCGCACGATCACTTGAGAATTCAGAGACGTGGAACTAGGTAAGAGATAATTAAAGGTATATAGAGAGAGGGAGAGAAGAGATGGAGATAATATAAAAATATTCCAACAGACATATTTTGTACTGAAAGTGGAAGCGTCACAAATTAGCACGGCAACACAAATTGTCTAATGGAAGTCCCGCACTGAACTTAACCCTCCCACTACTGGGGGGGGGGGGGGGGGGGGGGGATTTTGGGGGTTGATTTCCGCTACTCCCCCACTCGGGTTTTTCATCGGTCGATAGCGGGAAAATTACGCCAAAATTGTCACACCTATTTGGACATCAATTGCTCGCATTGTACAAAATGTTTTTTTTTTGGGGGGGTGGGTGATTTCCGTCCCCCCTCGGGTTTTTCGTCAATAGCGGGAAAACGGCGCCAAAATTGGCACACCTATTTGAACATCAGTTGCTCGCATTGTATAAAGAGGTTGAGCCCAGGTCATCTCATGTCAGGTCACCAGTCCAGGTCACGTGACTTCACCTCTAAAATGTTTGCAGGTATTTCACAGCCACAGTAATTGACCGATGGATTTGGAACTTACAGAGCTACATAAGGGTATCAGTACCTACAACTTTATATATAATATTTTTTGTTTCGGCGACCTTAGATCAGATCATTTTGGTGACCTCCCCATTACAAGGCAATGGGGAAATCTGCATACCTTTCTTATTTCAAGAATACACATCGTATCAGTCCAATTCTTTCAGGATCATTCCAGGATCTTAGGCCATTATTGATGATACATGAGCAATATTTGATCAGTGGTCTCTTACAAGGTCATCTGAGGTCATCTAAGGTGACAAACTTTTTTGCCAATTACTTTTGATAGACTGAAGTTATATATATATACGTGAAATGGTACCAAAGTGTTTGTTCTGTCAAGACGCATCGACTCATATGCAACATGACCAAACTTGACATACTTGTGTCACCACGTGACCTTGACCTTGTCAAATTGTGAAAATGTTATTTTTGGGTAGAAAATGATATGATTCTATTTGTCTTGACGAGAGGAACACAATGATGACAAAATGATTGCGTTATATTTCATAGCTAAAAAGTTATTTGCGAAAAACGATTTGACAAAGAAGGACATTTTTGACCTTCCATGACCTCTAGAACCCAAACCGTTGAGCTGAGGTTAAATTTGACGTCATTATTGCGATAGAGAATCTCAAGAGTTTCGATCGCTCTTTTCCGTTTCTTTCTAGCTATCTTAGTTCCCCAGATAATCGAGGATTTGTGAAGCGGTATCCCAGCTGCTCGTACTATGACAAAACTTGTCCTTCGGTGACCTCTGGTGACCTCAATATTGGCCTAACCTGAAAATGACATTTGTTAATTTTTATAACCCTTGTCACGATCTATCCAACGCCGTTTGCCGCTTGTCGATACGTAGCGTGACTTTCGAGATCTTAGGGGAAGGGGAAATCACTCCCCCCCCGGTAGTTCCGTGTTCTGCGAGAACCTCCGGCAGTGCGAGGGTTAAATGAAATGCCTCAGAGAGAGAAAAGGGGAGGGAGGATGGAGGAAACTGTGGTTAAAAGCAGGACACGTCTGGTGCCAATTGATCGAGGTTTAAGTAAAACAAAAATATAAAGGAGAAAGAACATGGAGTGAAATACTATATTGTGATGCTATCTATACATCCATTCAATGCTGATGTTGCTCGCATTTTTCATAAATATTTTACCTTCATGATTCGATACGTTTTCCAGACACTCAGAAGTTGAATACTGTTTTCACCCCTAGGTGACTTTATCTACACTATTTTGTGCCCTCTCTTACCAGCCCTGCACAGATAACAGCAACAGTATTGTTTATTTGTGCATTTTTACCACTGAAGACGCAGGTGTCCATCAGCGCGGCCCCTGTCATCCGCACCATCGCAGCCCGTCTCGTGGTCGAGCTCGAGTGCCCCAGCCCCACCGCAACACCGCCCCGGCCCGGTCCGGTCATACCCTCCGGCTAGGTCTGTTAATGCCGTGTGCACTCGTAGTAATCACATGACATTGACGTCAGAGGGAAGGGTTATATTTCAGAGGCGATGCCAAGATCGCAGTAACTTGCCGCGAACGAGACGCCAAAAATATTTTTGTTGATATTTTGAATGTCCTGAAGATTTTGAAGTGCATCCTTAGCTTGAAATGAAGCTCCCGGTGATGCACTTCCATTGGTTATAGTTTCTGGTTTCATGTATCAATTCTTTTAAAATAAACCCACGGGACATGAAAATAGACTGGGCCTTATATAAGACAATTTCAACTGTGGGCCCCACAAAACGACAATTTCACTTGGCCGCGGCAACTGCGGATGCATTGCGTCAACTCGGGTCACGTGTCAAGGACACATGTAACCTGTAGATCACATGTGTATGAACATTGAACAGTGTCACCAGTGCCTACCAAAGGCACGACCTCCTCCGAATAACCACCTTCCATTTCAGAGGAGGTTGGAGGAGGTTTGATGCAATCTTCTGAGGAGCTTTGGGGAGGTTGGAGAAGCTACTGGAATACTTGGAGGAGGCTTGAGGAACCTACCTATTCTACTAGTAGAGAAAGGCCTACCTATTCCTTAACTAACAATTGCTTTACCCTTTGTCCGCCCGTAGCTCAGATGGTAGAGCGCCAGCCTCCGGGTAGTGAGAGCCTGGGCTAGAGACGCCTCATTACTAGATATTTACTCCTGACCGAGATGGTCTGCGGCTTTGTGGGCACATTTAAATTTCAAACTAAATTCTCCCGGCTACTTGGAATTTCCTGATCGGACACTAGAGGTCAGGACCTGTGCAACGAGCTCTGCTTGGCACTGGTTCTGATCTCACAAATCTGTCCATTCAAAAGGTTCAGACTAATCTTATATTAAAAAATATCGCAAGCAATACCTTTCCATTTCCTTCATCCCTCAGATTTGCGCCATGCTGACCATTCCGATCAAGTGAAACACGCTCAATGCTCATCACGAATCTGTTCCGCGCTACATACAAAACTGTTCCCGTTGAATCGTTATAACGAATCTGCATGCAATTGCACATACATACCGGACAATTCGGATTTGCAACAAGCTGTGCATACTGACCAAGTCTGACACGCTGATCGTAAATCTGAAGTCTTTTCCACGGCACACACAAAACTTTAAAGTCGTTGGAAACGGATTCTGCATGCAGATAGCAGACAACGCAAATTTGCACCAAGCTGAGCATTCTTTCCAAGTTTGATACGCTGATTACGAATCTGAAGTCTGTTTCGCGGCACATTTCAGTTTTTTTCTTCATTAAATCGTTAAACGGATCTGCATGCGGATACCCGACAGTTCAGAATTACCTACACCAAACTGGCAATATTGACCAACTTGAACACGCTCATCACGAATCTGAAGTCTGTTCCGTAGCACATACAAAACTGTTCCCGTTAAGTCGTTATAACGTATCTGCATGCACAGTCCGGACAATTCAGATTTGCACCAAACTGAGCATTCTGACCAAGTTTGACACGCTGCTGATCGCGAATGTGAAGTCTGTTCTACATACAAAACTTTTAACAGTAATTAATTCGTTAAAACGGATTTGCATGCAAATACCAGATAGTTCAGATTTATATGAAACTGCGCTGGATGACTAAGTTTGAAACACCAATCACAGATCTGAAATCCTTTCCGCTGCACATATACAACTTTTTCTGTCAAGTTGTCATAAAGAATCTGCATGCAGGTACCGCACAACTAAGATTTGCCAAAAAATGAGCATTAAGCAATATCCAGTATCATTAAGAATCATAGCATTAACATTAAGTATTATCCCTATTATGGAGAAAATGAAAGAGAGGAACATTCCACTTAGCATTCCTATTTATTATCTATTATATCCTATTTATATTCCATTCCTATTTATATTAATATAAAGCATTCTAGTTAAGTTTGACACACTGATCACAAAATCAAAGTCTGTTCTGCAACACACGCAAAAAATTTCCGTTGAGTAGTTAAAACGGATATGCTTACAGATGCCTGACAATTTAAATTTATATGGAAACTGCGTTGGATGCTCATGTTTGATACGTTGATCATGAATCTGAAGTCTGTTCCACGGCACACATCAAAATTTTCCCGTTCAGTCGTTATAAGATATAAAGCATCTGCAAACAGACACCAGGCAATTCAGATTTATATGAAACTACACTGTTTTAACAGGTTGGTGTAGGCCTCTAGTTGCCATGGTTCTTGACTGGTGCGGATTTCTGGCTTGTGTAGGATGGACTGGTGCAGACTTTTGCCCTGCGTGGTGTGGGCTGATGCAGATTTTGCTACTGGCTGGTGCGCCTCATCAACTCCTGTGCCATACTTTACAGTCTGGTTTATTAGTAGACAAATTACTCCATTTTTATTGATTTTGCAGTAGTCAACAGTAGTGATAAGAAAATTCCCCAAAATCCCACCACAAAATGATGGGGACTTGAAATTTTTGGTGTCATTATGGAAAATATTCACATAATATAGTAATTGAACTCATTCACATAATGTTATAGGTGAAAATAATGGTTAAATTAATGACATATATTATTTTTGGTTGAAAGAAATTCAAAACCAATTCATTCAAGCATACAGGCAGTAAAAACAAAATCATATGAAAATGATGCGACAATCACAGCACTTAAAATTCAGCCAAAGTAGCTGCCAATATAAGATCCCGCTCATTACACAACTAACATATTCTGAGTGAGTGATTTATCTGCTTTCATATGGATATAGCATTGATGGGGGTATAAACACTTTTTAGGTGGTTTTTATCTGTTAAAAGGTAGAAGTGTACCAAACCTGATCAATCTTTAGATCACATGTCCTTATATGGGCATAGCTCCACCATGGATGAAGAGTATGGATAGGAAACACACCGGTCTTCACCATTGGTAGCTAATAACCACACTGGCCAAAAACCGCAGCTAGTATTTCACCGCATGATCAGTGCTTGGGACATTGATAATATGTTACATTGCACAACAGGTTCAGTAGTATTTGGTATAACTCACCTGTATTTTCAGATAGTACAAATAACTTAACCGATCTAGCAGGGAATGTCATTTAACAACACTAAAAAGTGGCAGCAGCCAGTTATACTAGCTGCAGTTTAGGGTAAATTTCCACCACGCTTCTTCAGCCACACAGGCAACACAATCATGACACAATGCTAACAATTTGTGGTGAATGAGGGCTGCTTAAATTTTTCACTTAGCATGTGGAAAATGTATTATGCATCCGTCAATTGCCAACGGTTGGTGTTGTGTCACTCAAATCCCTTGTGTTGCTCGAGTCAGGTAGTGTAAACCCACCCTAAGCTAGGCGTTTGTGAAATGAGCTGTGATTCCTATCCATACTCTTCATCCATGGCTCCACTCACCATTCTCTATTTTTTTTTTATCGGCTTCCCTTAGTTTGCCCAACTGATTTGGGTATATACTATATACTATATCCAGTCCACACATATCAATTATGTTAATATAATTATAAATTATCCAGTCTATCTACATTAAATGGGTATCAAAACACCTGCCTGTCCGGCTGCTATCAGCGGCGGAGGAGCCCCGAAGAATCAAAAATGTATTTAAACTTACGTCAGTATTCTATGTATTCTATGACCGTGCTTACGTCAAAGCTTTACCCTCGCTTCAAAACATTCAAGGTGGGCAAAACTAAAAAGACGAAAATAACATAAAGTGTTTTATTAAATACGTTTTGGCCACGTGTTATGTGATAGCAATTTGTTTTGGTTCTGTTTTACATCATTTGATATTAATTTTATAACAATAAAATTATTATGCAAACTAACTATATTTCTTAATTGTTGCGACAATTTGAAGACAAATCGAACAAATACACTGATATTGACGTCATATAAAATGTTTTACAGAATGCGTTGGAAATGTCATGGGTGCGTCATATTTTCCCAAATGGCATGCGCTTCTGCTTCCGAGCATCATTTTACTCGTCATCCTCAGGCTTCACCAAGGCGGCGTCACCCTCTTTGATTCATCAATCAATTTTCGTGGTGGGCCGGCGGATTCATTAACGCGTTGGTTTAGGTATTTATTTTTACTTGAAGTGGAAGGTAGGTCTGAATTTATGAGCATAATTTATTGATGTTTCGTTCTTAACTTCTTTCGTTCCTAACTAAGTTTAACTGTATATATGCATGTATTCCTTCCGATGCTACCGGTTCTGGTGCGTGAATAATTTTATTTCCGTAAACGTTATCTTGTCAAGAAGTGTTTCCATTTTGTTCTTATGATGGTATTTAAGTGTCATGTGTCATTTGGTTTTACATGTGAATAACCATAGGTGTAGGAATATCACAAGAACTGTGTGTGGGGGGTGTCAAGCCTATCTATAAGATAGCAGATAACAGATAGCAGTCAGATAGCAGATAGCAGATAGCAGATAGCAGATAGCAGATAGCAGTCTTTTAGTTCAGATAGCATGGTGACAAGGATGAGATTCCGGGAGTGGTGAAGAATGATGAATGCTGAAATAAGTAAGATGAAAATTGGTGAAGGCACTCTGTTGCAAAAGTGGCACAGTTTCCTCTCTGTGTCCGGTGGTTAATGATCAATGGTTGAATCAAGGCACTGAATCACTTTTGAGTATTTTTGGGACTGATTTTTAACTAAAGTAAAGTATGGAAGGCATATCAATACCAGGAGTGAGGCAATACCAACAAGGTGACAACTTTTTCACCAACCAACAAAGTGGGCATGGCAAAAAACATTCAGTACCGTCCTGGTCTTGCCGGCAGTGACCACATTGTCCCCAGTTTTGGCCTCACATGTTACACCGTTTGGCATGAATCGCAGGGCAGTCTGGATTTTATGTTACACCGTTTGGCAGTCTGGATTTTAACAGAGCCAACTTTGACATGTTGAATGGCCTGATCTGTGAGGTGGACTGGAAGGAGAGTGTGGACATGACCCTGGAAGAGATGTACACTGCCTTCAAGAATACACTCAACATGCTTGTAGAGATATGTGTGCCCACTGCCAGACCCAAGTCCAAGAAGAAGAACCTGTATATAAATTGTGCTGCAATGAAGCTGAAGAAGAAAAAGAGAGCCCTCTGGCAAGAACACCAACACTCACAAGATCCAGTCTGCACTCTCAGTGTGTGAGAAGTCGTAATGACCTCTGCAGACTGACCAGGAGGCTGAGAAGATAATTTGAACAGAGTCTTGCATATGCTGTCAAACCCAACCCGAAGGCGAAGGCTTTATGCCAATTCCAGGATGAAGACGTGGTCCACTATTGAGAACCTGACAGACATGGATGGCTTGGTGGCAAGTCAAGACGCTGACAAGGCCAGAGTTTTGAACAGCTTTTTTAGTAGTGTATTTGCCACTGAGGATGACAGTGCTACTCCTGACCGGACTGTGCATGGCGATGTCCCAAAACTCAAGATCCTTGACTTCCATGTTGAGCTAGTCGATCAGAAGCTGGCCAAACTCTGTTCATCTAGCTCTCCAGGACCTGACAGATTCCACCCCAGACTACCAGCAGCAACAACTGGCACTCTAGTGGGTCGCTGGGCGCAACTGTTCACAGAGTCCATGGAGTTGGTGCGCCTCCCTGAGGACTGGAAGGCTGCGAATGTCCCCGATCTACAAGAAGGGGAATAAACAGTTGCCTGGGAACTACTGCCCCATCAGCCTAACAGCCATCCCATGCAAGACAATGGAGTCGATCGTCCGCGACGAGCTCATGGCCCACCTGAGC
>JARFNZ010143567.1:0-10327 GCA_031763405.1 Balanus nubilus
AATGGTAAACGAAAAACCTTTGGGGGGCCGAATCGCCCCCCCCCCCCCCGACAGTAATAGGGTTAAGAGACGAATGATATTCACCTAGGTGAGAAATTATTATACCAGCACGAACAATCGTTTGCAAGTGAAATAATTGCATTATTATTACATTTTATTAGATACCGTACCTCAAAATTATTTCCCTCTACAAAGTTTTTCTTGGAGATTTATTCCAGATTGTTGCCAGTTGGTACCCGTCTAGCGACATTTGCGTGTGTAAAATTGAAATAATTTAGAAATAACATTCGAAAAATTATTCAGGGACCAAAAAGATAAACAAATTTGAAATAAGAAATTAAATATTGTATTATTTGCGATGTGATCGCCAAATTTAATTTTCAAACATCGTGATTAGAGAAGGGCATTAGGACTTAGTTCCTGACAATTCACAACATTTTACAAGTACTTGCATTTTTCATGTTCACATTCTAGCTTTATTTTAAAACAGAATTAGGTAAATAAGTAAAAATAAATGATCAATAACATTGCAGTAAGTGTATATTTTTATGTAATAAATGGCCAGGACAACGGTCTGTTGTTCTGGCCATTTATTATATACAAATATACATTTACCGCCATGTTATTGATAATTTATTTTTACTTATTCTCATTCGCCATGGCAAAAACAGCCATCGAACACATAAAGAATTAGGTAAATTTTGCATAGAATACACCATAATTATCAAGCTATAATACCCATACTTACATATACTTTTAGCCGACATTTTCAAAACCCTTACATTCCCTTTAAAAATGTATCCTTAGCTTGAAATGGAACTCTGTGTAATGCGCTTCATTTGGCTATAGTTTTATTTACTTAATAGTCGAAACACGCCTTCTAGACTTGAAAATAGATGTACCTTTCATTTGACCTTTTTCAACTAATGGGTTCCTGTGCCTACTCTGACAAATATATTCGGACTTTTGCTCAGAGAGGTCGGCATCCATCAAGGTCTTATGCTATATTTAGTTTTAAAATACAACTTTATTGCCTCATTTTATCAGATTCATGAAGAAATCTGATGATTCTGAGCACCTCTTATCCTTCTAATCCCCTTAAACATGAAACTTAGCCGCGTCATGCGGCCCTGGAATAAACTTAGACAAGCATGTTATCCGCTGTCTAACTCCTATCCACGTGGGTACTGTAGTCTGTTGGATATTGCAAGTGCTCTACCTAGAGACCATCCTTGTCATGGTTTGTCTAATGAACCTAGATTCCCATTTTGAGAGCTTTTCTCGCGCTAGAGGAGGAGGTGGGTCTGCAGACTGCTGCGATCCGCTACGCACACGTAATATGCTGTGTACTCATACATGTCGCGCTGTGCTGACTGCTCAGCCACCGTCTGCCCCTCTGCCATTATCCGCTCATGATGAAACGGTAGATACTATAAAATGGCTTTTCATTTTTTTTAAATTCAAAATTCGACAAGTTGAAAAATTGCGAGGTCGCCCCTTTTGTAGAACTCGTCATTTAACGTTATTGACGCATTTTGTTTCAAAACTATATTTTAACAAATTTTCGAACATTCACTTTCGCCCGAAAGTCTCGTGCAGTGGTGTTTTTAAATTTGTGATATCTAAAACAAAAAATCGTCGAAATAGGCTCATTTTCATACAGACAATGTAAAATTGAGGTATGAGAAGGTACCTTCTGAAAGTTGTACAACTATGGCGCCATTTGTTTGCGGGCTATCGCTAATATTCGACAGGGACATTTTTTGTTCCCCCCTCAATCAGTAGTAGTTAAGGAGAGATGCTAAAATATTTTGCCTTACCGCGTTTTGAGGTGCTCTATGAAGCGTGCTCGATAATCGTTACATGTGTTTGAATAGTCTTCACATAATATAATAGATTTCAATATTAATAAACTAATCTAACTCGTCTCTTTTTATCGATAAATAACGGATGCATTTTACGAATGTTTCAAAATACTGGCTGTTTGAGCGTCTTCAAACCCTAAAATTAACCCCCGACGTCCCCGGCTGGTATGTAGCGCCGCTGTGCTGTCCAAGACTGATGAGTGCGGCAGAGTCGGTGGCCGGCTCGGCCGTTTAATCTGTCTTTAATGTGGCAGAAGTCATATCCGTCGCCTGTGATAATGCACTGCTGATGGGCCGGGCCCAGGGGAGCGGGGAGCCGGTCGGGGGTTTGACTGGGCCGTGTGATTGTGCCGCCGCCGCAGGCTGAGCTGCCGCTGAGTGTCCGTGGTCTGTCGGTCGTCTGACACCTGCGGCACCGTCTGACACCTGATGTCTGACCTGCCTGCTGCCGGCGCCATGGTGCCGCCGGGCTGTGGGCGACCTCGGCCGTTCCACCGGGGGTACGGGTCATTTGACGGCGGTTCGACCGTCTCCCGGTCGGGCACGGGCACGGGTGGGCTCGGCGGGATGTCCTGCCGCGTATGGCCGCCCCCCGCCGATCCCGGCGGAGGAGTAGCCGGCAGCCGATGATGCCCCCCCCCCCCCCGTCTTTGGTTATTTGTCGGCCCGCATGGTCTGGCGGGGGGGGGGGGTCATGTCACTCAGGTCACAAAGAACGTCTGGTAATCAGGAGGGACATGTCAGGGAAGGCGCCTGTCCGGTGGTACTGGGGATCGTAATGACAGGGAAGGCGCCGGACAGTCGCACAGATTCGGCTGGTGTTGGGGCTGGGGCCCACTGCCCACTGCCCACTGCCCACCGCCCACCGCCCACCGCCCACCGCCCACCGCCCACCGCCCACCGCCCACCGCCCACCGCCCACCGCCCTCCGTCGCCAGACCGAGACGTCTGTTGCTCCGGTCGGTCACTCATATGTTCAGTCGGACGGATGCGATATCGGCTACTGGTGCTTCGCAAATTATTGCTTTTGATTTACATGGAAAGTTTGGAAAAGGAACAGCCTCCAAATATTTGGAATATACATGTCTGTGCTAAGCCATATGACGGTGAAGTAGCACTTGATGCTACCAAAAATCATGGCTGACAATAAGGATCTTTGTGTTCTTTGTCGTCTCTTCCCAACCAGTGGCTTGTGGTTTTAGGGAAATACGGCTAAGAAAGCACCTCATATTACGGGCATTATGTAATGGGAACTCACCGTTATTCTACAACGGTATAAATGCTGGCAAATTGAAGCCTATTCAGAATATACGTAGGTAGTTTGTTATGACTCAGCAAAGCCAGAACACCACTGTAAGTAAGCGTATCCCAAGTGCTAACGGTTGAGTGGTAGGGAACTTCATTTCCGCATGTAAGATAGTCAGAATTTGTACGAGAATGCTCTCAGTTGCACCGGTATTGGCCAAGATCATTTATCTAATATGTATTATGACATTGGACTTGTCAAGTTCTTTTCTGCTTGTGTGTTAGGTGGTACTGAATTACTAAAAAATTCCAACAGCACTGGTTTCAATATTTAGGTCATCAAATCATACTCCTGACTACTGAAGAGATGAGAATTCAACAACATGGAAAAGTGAAATTTTAAATAACCATGAATGTGTGGCGAGCAGAGTCCCGTGACCTACTAAATCGAAACCAATTTGTGTGAATTGCCGGCGATCCCTGGCCGCACTCCGAAGTGGGGCGTCGGTTTAGCCTGTTATAGCTCTCGGTGTTTCAGACGAACTCCTCTTGATGAGCGTTTATCGCAGCCTCAGGCGCCTCATTCCTGTGGAATCTTATTTAAACCCAGGCGCCGTCGGCAGTGTGTCTTGGTATCGCGCTCGAAGCCGCCCAATCCATCAGCAGAGAATGAGCTCGGTGAGGGTGAAACCCAGACCCCCCGTCGATCCGGTCGACGCAGCCCGTTCACGAGTCATAACTCCATGGGCTCGGCGCCTCTCGCCGCCTCAGCGCTTCTCGCCGCCTCTCGCCGCCTCACCGCTTCTCGCCGCCTCTCGCTGCCTCACCGCTTCTCGCCGCCTCTCGCTGCCTCACCGCTTCTCGCCGCCTCTCGCTGCCTCACCGCCTCTCGCCGCCTCTCGCTGCCTCGTAATACCCATCCTGTCCCACGAGTACACGTCTGCGCCATCATTACTGGCCTTCACGGGAGGCTACCCACGCAGTCGGGATGAGGCACTGCAGGCCCGGCTGGCCTTCTGACGGCGCCGCCACAGCTGCGGTGGTGACCATAGTTGTAGGAACAGGGGACCAGGGGGGCAGGGGGGTCATGGCCCCCCACTTTCTGGCCAAAAATCTCGCTAAAATCTTCAATTTGTCTTTGAAAACAAAATTTAAGGCAGCAAACTATTCACTAAGGCGAGAGGAGCCTTAATATACAAATAAATTTATCGTAGGGGGTTAGTTTTCCCACAAGGTGAGATCAAAGTTTCGCTGCCCCCACCCACACACACACTTTTCGTGATGTTCCTACACCTATGGTGGTGACGCTGCAACGCCTATGACGTTCGTTGGCGTCTCTTGTCCGCTGAACCGCGATGATCGGGCTGGGAGGTCACTCTGTCCCGGATCGCTGCCGCTCAGTTCCAGCCCGACCAGCCGACCAGCTCGACTAGCCCGATCAGAGCCAAAGAAGCCACAGGAGCCACCGGAGTGACCGGCTGGAGAGGCGAGAGAGGCCGGAACAGCGGATCATTCTCCTCAAGCGGGCCGGTCCGGTGCCGGTCCCGCCGGTCCCGCTGGCGCCCGTGCCGCCGCTGCGACATCCTGACCCAGTTGCAGACTAGTTCAGTGAACCCATGCAACGCGCGCGCCCGCGGGCCGCGCCGCCGCCGCCGCCGCCGCCGCCGCCGCTGCTGCTGCCGGCATCGCTGCAGCGGCACCCTCGCTGTGACGAAGACGGTCCGGAGCCTGAGGGCGGAGTTGGACGGACCGGAGGAACCGGACTCACCCCAAGGCGACGCGTGTCCCGCCGACGCCACCCACGTTTCCGAGCCGCTGCGTAGATCGCATTACAGATGCGCCCGGGTCATCAGCTGGGGTCCGGGGTTAATTGGCGGATCGGCTCGCTGAAACGAGTTGCGCCGCGGATGTCGGCACGACGCGGCCGGAAGAGCGGGTGAAAGTAGGATGACTGAGAATGAGTTCCATCTTCACGCTCGTCAATCATGCTGCGGCGAGGAATCTATACGACTCACGCTTTGCATTGTCGCCGGGAGGGTAGGAACTCGGAAGAATGCGGCTTAAGATGTGGGTCAATGGTTTGTCAGCTCTCTTGTTCAACCGGATGCGTTTCGTAAAGGTGTTTTAAGCTGGAATCAGAGTGTTATCTCCGAAAATCGCCGTTTTAGGAATTTATGTGATAACGGGTACGACGCAAGAGCCAACTATTTGGGGCTTTTGTAATCTTACTGCGTTTAAGAGCACATACTGTCAATGTAATTCCTCAAAGTATGGCTTTAGCAAGTGAAGCATGCAGACTTCTTTTGACTGGCATAGCGGTCCCCTGCTCAGCTGATCGCTCTAGATAGCTGAAGGTATTCCCAATCCACATCCTGCTCCCAGGCGTTTTGCAAGGGTATTCGGTGACGTCATTTATAGTGCCTCCCGGATCCCCACCCTGTCGTAACGGCTCCTGTTCTTATACCCCCCCCCCCCTCCCCTCAGGTACCATCCTGTTTCACGGGGTACAACTTGTGAACGGGTACCACGGTACGGAGTGGTACCTGGAGCCTTCTTGTCTCTCATCCTCTCCCACGCCTCCCACTGAGTCTACTGGCTAACGGCTATGTCGGGTTTCCACCCCGGCATATGGCCTCCGCAGGTCAGCGGTAAACAGGTCAAATGCAGCAGGGGAGGAGCCATTTGTATGCAGAGCCAACACTTCGCCCTGGCAGGGGAACGTGAGGCGATTTATAACCAGTCAAACCCTTTAAGGATCGTCATTTAAATTCGACTTTGCATGCAATGCATTATTGTGGTAGATGTCATTGATGCACGAGTTTGCTGGAAGTCTTGAGGAAAGCAGCACGGCTACAGACCCTCGTAAAGTATGTATGAATACGAGTGACGTAAGCATGCTCGCGTAGGTATAGCAATGTAATTGAATGTCTAGGTCTTATTATGTTCTTGTTCCTGAAGATGGTATAGGAAGAAAACAAAAAATAAATAGCAACATTAAGATCCCACCATCAATGCCAAACAGTTGCCTTATTTCGAACTGAACCATTTTAAGTATTTGGCAATGTTCGCCCCATGCAGCTTCCTCGGTTCAGCAAGAGAAATTAGGGACATGGCTGTGGGTAGGTGGGTGGAAAAAATGTGGACATGGGTAAGAAATAAGGGACTTGTACCAATCCAGCACCAATTGACTGAATTGGTTACCTTGGCATGGTAACCTGATCTCGGTACATATCTGTCAGGTCATGCTCTTGAATCAATCTTTCTCCAGATAGCTATTTGCCGGCTCCTATGATTAGAGCCGCTACTCACGCCTTATCTCATCACGCTATCACACAAGTGCACGGTATTTATTTGCCTAATGGCCTATGATGTGGCGGAGCATGGTCAAAAACATGATAATTTGCAACTACCTATAATTCACACTTTGGAATTACCTAAATCTCCGAACAGCCCTCGACGCCATCGAAGCCTTTCATTTCAGGGATATACTTAAAATGCATATTTGTTCAGAGTCTGTCAAATCTCTGTTTTTGTTGGTTAATTGCCAATTTACGCCATTTTAACGACCTTATTCTTTGAACGGTCAAAATTATTTTTCAGCATGATTCTGATCCTTTCCCCTATTTTTCTTCTGCATTCCCACACTGGACGCATTACCCCGACAAGGACGTTTGTCACGTCTCCTCGGATGCACGATTCGCCACAGACTCTTCGGGGAACTGCATGCGGCTCTGCCAGCCTTCACGCTGTTTTATACACACTGAATAGAAGCATACGAGGCGGAACGGAGCCTGACTGCATTCTACTGTCAGAGATACCCGCGATTCTGCACGCGCCGCTGACCAGCGCGGCACGTGTCCGGTGCCATTGAACTTCAGACAGTCACGCACGCGCAATTCATCCCTCCCCTTCCCTTCCTCCCCAATGATCATCACTTTTGATATAAACCCTTCTGATATAATTCATATCCGTTTATGGATCTACCTACCACTGACTCAGCGACCGAACAAGACCGCTTTCTATCACTCCGGTAACCGGCCGCTGCCGTGCCCGCGCCCTGACCAGTGTGAGCGACCGAGGCCGGGTCGCGTGCCGGACCGTGTTCGAGCTGCCGGCATTGGCGGCATCTGCGGCCACTTCCTGTGGTGACCGGCGCTGCCGGACGGATGGCCGACCGGCCGGTCCCATCTGGGTCAGAGCCGGGCCTCCGGCCGCCGCTGCGCTCGTCTGCAGTGAGGCATCAGTTGCGGTCGGAACTGTGCAGGCGGTGTGAAACGGGCCTACCGCCGCGCCCAGCGAACCTTTGGAAAACACTGACGGAATCTTCCGATGAAATTCCGAAGATGTTTTATAGAAACGCCACAAAAACAACGACATACAAGGCAATGGTATCAGAAGAATAAGATGCTATAGTCAACATCAGACAGTCACCAGAAGCCATAAGGATTTATTGGAAGCTCCTAAGAGCCGGAGACCCAAGGTCCTTTGATAAGCAAACGAGTTTCCCACAGCATGCTTTCCAAAGCATCCGTAATTGCGCCGCCAGTTGCCGTCATTTAATGCCGTGTGCTTGGGCTGCTCGGCTCGCCAAGTAGTCCAGCTACCACGGTCGGCTGCTGCCGGGGCAGCCGTCACGTCACGAGCCACGCACTGTGTCACGGCCAGTCGGCCGCCGCGCGTCACCCGTCACGCCGTCACGCGTGTGACGGTCAGACGTGGTCCGGCGCAGAGGTGACATACCGTGGCGCAGCGGCGGCGAGCATGGTGTGGCGCGGCGCAGTGTGTCTCTCTCGGCAGGCTCAGGCCTCAGGATACCAGCAGATAACCGTTATTCGGCCAGGGCGGAGGCTTCTCACAGCTGCGCGACACTCTGCGAGACACTGCGCGACACTGCGTGACACTGCGCGACAGCGACACTGGCCTGACCAGCCCTCCTGCCTCCGACTGCGCCGCCCATCACGTGAATTGAAACGGCTGCTTTGCATGACAAACGCAGGTTTTGCGTCCCAGAAATTATGCAGGGGCGGGCCGAGCCACTAAGTGAATGGCTAACGGCAACGTGTAGCGGTAGTGAGCCGGAACGCATAACTTGTTTCATTAACGGGTATGGAATCCAATCTCGGATTGGTGTCGACACTTCACTGCAGGAGCATGACGAGACATCAGCGTGCCGTTGGCGTGGCGTCAGAGATGCGTGGTCTCTGCACATTATGTGAATGGCTGCCGACTGATGAGATGGTATTGAGACTGAGTGGAGAAGCCGATCGTGTCTCGGTCTGTGGAGCCCCGCCCACGTCGCACACGTCCGTGACACGCCCTCGCCACCAGCCAACACCCGTCACGACCTCCGCTAGTGAGGAGTGGTGCAGGCTGCTCAAGGTACCACTGACACGATTTACAAACCTGTGTACAGTTTGGCTGAGGCCAAATGAATCTATTCGTTCCGGACAATATAAAACAGAGATCCGGGTCGAAAACAAACGTCTGCACCCTGTGTAGTATATTTGTCTGATAGTGCTTAGGCAAAATTGTGCTGCCCCGTCTGAGTTATGGCACCACCAAGTTTCAATAGCCATAACTGCGATAAACAGGAGACAGGCCCTTCAACATACCTCTCCGCGGCCCAGGACCGGCCCGGGTGGGGCGGGGCAGAATCCCGAGAGGGGACTGCTACCGGCCACTCGATCCGTTTGTGACTCGTAGCGGCCCTGCTCCGCTGAGAGCATCACAGACTGCCCGCTGAGAGCGTCACAGGCTACCCCACTGTGAACGTCACAGGTTGCCCCACCGAGAGCGTCACATACTGCCCCGCTGAGAGCGTCACAGTCTACCCCGCTGAGAGCGTCACAGGCTGCCCCGCTGAGAGCGTCACAGACTGCCCCGCTGAGAGAGTCACAAGCTGACCCGCTGAGAGCGTCACAGGCTATCCCGCTGAGAGCGTCACAAGCTGACCCGCTGAGAGCGTCACAGTCTACCCCGCTGAGAGCGTCACAGTCTACCCCGCTGAGAGCGTCACAGGCTGCCCCGCTGAGAGCGTCACGGGCTGCCCCGCTGAGAGAGTCACAAGCTGACCCGCTGAGAGCGTCACAGTCTACCCCGCTGAGAGCGTCACAGGCTGCCCCGCTGAGAGCGTCACAGGCTATCCCGCTGAGAGCGTCACAGAGTGTCCCGCTGAGAGCGTCACAGAGTGTCCCGCTGAGAGCGTCACAGAGTGTCCCGCTGAGAGCGTCACAGTCTGCCCCGCTGAGAGCGTCACAGGCTGCCCCGCTGAGAGCGTCACAGGCTGACCGCTGAGATGGTCAGCGGCCGACCGACCGAGCGCCGGGGTCGGGCCCGAGACAGGCCGGTCCGGGACATCCCGCCGTTCGCGATGATTCAGCCGACGCCGGTGAGTGCGCAGCCGCGGTCGCCCCCATACAGATCGCCAGAGTGGCTTAGAAAGTCCGCGTTTGCACAGAGGCCAATCTATGGTCTGACTTGGCAGGAACAGGAGTGGTGGCGGTTCCAGTCCCCGGCTTGTCACTGCCGAGGTCTCTGACCTAAAAACGGACCAGTGACGCGCCGATGTCCAACGTGTTTGTATTTCCTGCTTGAGCTATAGTGTGGCCTGGAAGATAAGAAGAAGCTAATTTGGGACAAACTACACGACGTTATGATAGATAAATATTTATTGTTGTCCAGTGGCTAATGTTTATGCATAAGTGGTAGCATGTAGCGCGCTTATACACGATGTGGTAGGAACGCTTTGACGAGAATAGCATGCCTTGACGCTATGCATGACCGCTAGGTGGGGTATTGTGGCATTTTTGTCTCTTCCTTGTCGAAAGCATGGTCTAAGTTAGCAGTAACACTCAAGCGTTGAATGACATGAAATATGCACTACATTATCATCTGGTTTGCTTCCACTGTCCGTGAATTGTCTTTACCCATCTAGAGGTCATACCCAGACGGTACATTGCCCTTTTTATCTGGCCTTGTGTTCAGAAGATGGCCTTGGTGTGGCCGCGATGAATGAATGCCTCTTCTTCCGAAAGTCGGGCAGGGAAACCTTCGATGAGTGATTCGGCAGTCGGCACCAGGGTGCAGCATCACGGACACTACCCTGGTGCTGGCACGAGAAACTCCAGCGAGCTACGAGAAAGAGAGAGAGAGAGAGAGAGACAGAGAGAGAGAGAGAGAGAGAGAGAGAGAGAGAGAGAGAGAGAGAGAGAGAGAGA
>JARFNZ010143578.1:0-10327 GCA_031763405.1 Balanus nubilus
TGCGTGTGCGTGTGCGTGTGCGTGTGCGTGTGCGTGTGCGTGTGCGTGTGCGTGTGCGTGTGCGTGTGCGTGTGTGTCTGTGCGTGCGCGTGTGTGTCACTCCCTACCACGGTATCCGCAGTACGGGGACACGGCGCTGATAGCAGTTCCAGGTATCATTACTGACCGTTCCCGGCGGACGTCCTGTAACGGGGGTCGTGCGGGCCCGGGAGACTGGCCATGTAACGGGGATCGTGCGGGCCCGGGAGACTGGCCATCCATGTCTCCCGTGGCCCCTCGGCTGACCGAGCGGCACGTGGTGATGGCGGCGGCGGAAACAGGACCCGGCGACCGCCGGACCGGTCGAAAGTTTGGTATCAGAAAGAATCAGAACTAGGAAGTGGGATGCACGAAGCAGCAGAAATTCGGCTGCACCGTTGCGTTAAATGTAGAAGGGTCAAAATCCAGCTACGTTTTGGTAGCTGGACCTGAAGAAGTTTGAGCAAACGCTCTTACTTAAGCAAACGCCATCTAATTTCTCGCCAGCAATCTAACAGTATGATATGCTGAAACATTTATTAATGGGACATTCCCACCTAAAGCCTAAATATTGCATATGATGAGTCCTATCTATCGATGTTTGTGTGTGTATTGTGGTCCTCAAATTTCAATACACTCTAGGGCGCTTCAAAATATAAGGTGATATTTAAAGGTAAATAAATCGACATATCTCGAACTAATTATTGTTAGAATGTGTGTAGGTAAATGCATTTGTTTTTTCCACAAATATTTATTTATATTTACAGGCACAACAAAGCCGATGAAGTTTGGTTTGAAATAACAACTTTGTTCACTTTTCCATGGACAAAATCGCTGTGTAAAATGGTATCGGTATATAACATTTAGCATGTTAAATCTAATAGAATTATAATGCAAGGCTGATTCGCCACCTTCGCGCAGCTGCGCGCGAGGTGAATGCGGGGGCATATTCAAATATATTGAACGGAGGTCACCACAACGGCACAATGTGAGGGTGCGTGAAAAAATATCGACTTCGCAAACTTGCATATATCTTTGAATAAGTGCCTGCAGGCATCCGTATCCACTTTGCACAGCTGCACAGAGACTGTGGATCAGACTTTAGGACCGGCCGAGGGTCGTTCAAACAGACGTTGGTTTATTTCAAGATAGCCAGGGTCCATCTTAGGCTGACCAAGTGTCCAGGTGTCCTCTCAGTCCATCCGAATGGCATCATAGGGCAGCCAACGGCCCTTCAGACCGACTGGAGGTCACACAGGTCAACAGTGGGCACTGGACCCCTCAAGACGCAGACCGACTGGGGGCCACTTATGGAAGATGAAGGCATTCTCAAGCCCGTCGAGGCCAATATTAAGCCGAATGAATGCCACATCAGGCTGAATCAGGGGGGCTTTAGGGCTATTGAGGGTGGCTTGGGAAAGCCACAGCCTCAGTGGCCCCTTGAATAGTGTCCATTATGTAGGCCAAAAATTGTTAAAATTAGGTAGGCCTAATGAAGAGTCATAAGCGATCAGAAGCAATCAGAACACCACTGGCGCAAAATATACAAGGCGTCCGCGTGAAATGTGCACTCAAGTTTCCTTCAATAACTTTCGTATTAATCAACACACAATAACTATTTGTATGTCTGCATTGGCAAGAAAAGGAAAAAATAAGACCTCCGTACCGGTGCAGATAAAACTGTGTGCCTTCTCGCAACAGCGTCTAAAACAGATTATACATATTATACCTTGGCGCCTAGTCACCGTCGGCGGTAGGGACCGACTCTGTTTGTGTTTGACGGTTTCATCGATCCTGCATAAAGTGAGGCCACCCAAGCTGCCCTTTCAAGACATTGAACTGGAGGACACTGTAATAGGGAAAACTCCGGTGTACTGCGTCGAGAGGATTAACGTGCCCGCTGAGCCGAGGAAAGGCTTCGTCGGAAAAACACACGGCAGCAAATGCAGTTGGTACCGCTCAAACCCTATCCTAGCCTAACCTAACCTCCAAAAACCTGTTCACGTACGATTTTCTGAGTTTCTGATGGATATGTATCAGGCAGGAATGCAAGTGTGAACCCTTCTATAAAATGATGTGCGGCGAAAACTCCCACAAAGGCCAAATCAACGTTTCGTTTCGTTTCCGTCTCGTTTCCCTTCCGTTTCGTTTCCATTTGGTTTCCGTTTCGTTTCCG
Organism: Balanus nubilus; assembly: GCA_031763405.1. Lineage (NCBI taxonomy): Eukaryota > Metazoa > Arthropoda > Thecostraca > Balanomorpha > Balanidae > Balanus > Balanus nubilus. The sequence goes on from JARFNZ010143578.1 coordinate 2,195, forward strand.
TTGGTTTCCGTTTGGTTTCTGTTGGTTTCCGTTTGGTTTCCGTTTGGTTTCCGTCTTGTTTCCGTTCGGTTTCCGGTTGGTTTCCGATTCGTTTCCGTTTCGTTTCGGTTCAAAGCCCGTCGTAAACCTTTACGGTTCAACATTTAATCGCAAACACCGATACCTCCTGCCAAGCACAAACTAATCTGTTCAAAATTCATTGACATCGATTTTGAGACAGGGCCTACAAAGCGCGCACATTGCGCTCCCAGGCCTTGGAGTACGCGGGCCTCGCAAGTTTCGCAACACAATCATGGCAACTACCATGGTCTCCCCCTAGAGACCCGTCGCGCCGCCCTGTCGATCCGGCGGCGTCGCGCCCGCGCCCCCATCGTCACCGACGGCCGTCGAACGTGGCCTGTCGGCTGCCGGTGGCGGCTCAGTGGCGTGAGGTCTCCTGTGCCGGCCGGCGGAAGCGAGACGCTGCACCGGGCAGCGTCCGTCCGAGTGGAGCGGCCGCATGTCTCGCAGAGATACGGCAGGCCTCAGTCGGTGACAGCTGAGCACCGGGCGTCACCAGGGGTCACCGGACGTCACTAGGTGTCACCGAGCGTCATCCGGCGTCACCGAGCCCGCCGGGTCGCGGGTGTCCGAGAGTGACGCGGCACGTCAGAGTGACGCCCGTCAGAGTGACGTGGCGGCGGAGCGCGGGACGATGGTGCCAGATCTCGCCGTGACGCGCTACGCTGTGCCGGAGAGTCCAGGAATGTGGTGAGCTGTGGCGAGCTCCGGTGAGCTGTGGTGAGCTGGGGTAAACTGTGGTGAGATGCACTGAGCGGCAGTGAGCTCCGGTGAGCTGTGGTGGGCTCCGGTGAGCTCAAGTGAGCTGTGGTGAGCAGCGGTGAGCGGCGTGGTGACCCACCGGGGGGGAGATGAGGACGGCCAGGATCCTGTGGGCGCTGATCGTGTCGGCTGTCACCAGGGTCGCCGCAGGTGAGATGTCAAGATGGACTTGTGATGTTCAGTGATGCCTCAGCCGTTTAATTTGAAAATAAATCTTCCTCGGTATCCATACTATTTTGAATTGTCAAGCTTACATTTTCACAACTCTACATTACTTTGTAACAGTCATCCCCATATCGTTCACGGTGTTGAAATAACATTTAAACGGGCTCAAGCGGGAAGCACCGTAGGAACTTCAAACGCCAAACGTAAGTGTAATGTATGTACTAGCATTAACAACAATCTAATATCAGAGTGGGGATGGGTCCGAGGTCATTTGCCATCAGATGATACTTCAGACATGAGGTGATCGTTGTCACCTTTTTGTCTTAAAAGCAAATATTGATATTCGGTGAGTATCTATACATACACCAGGTTCGACAGAGACTGAGGCCTGAGCCAAGTGTTGGCGCTGAAAATGTTTCACTACGTGCGTAACGATTCAACCATCATCCTCTCTAGTCCTCTCTCTGGTTATCATCCATCGTAATCTAATGGTTTTCGAGGACAAAATGAGATCGTATACTTTTAGATTAGTACCATCAGCCCTCGTACATATATGTCCATCTGAACTATCAGCCCCTGAACTTACAATGTGAGTGTGTATACACTAATGTATGTACGTATGTAATTACATACTTTTGCCCGTGCCATCTTTGCGTTATACTCATATTGAGGGTTACTGCGCGTGAACTCTGCACAATGCACATTCGGCGGTTGATTCAGACCGTAACAGTTCAACTTTTGAATAGCGGAAATCCCTGAACAGGTGACCCTGTAATGTTGTGTTCTTAGGCTGAGAAGCGTTGAGAAAAATGCAAAACTATGCATCAGTCCCGTGGGCTTTATTTCTCGAGGCTAGGCTGTAGCGAGGCACGGTGTTTTTTTATCCTGTTATATTCTCGGCAATAAAATGGCATGCGAAAACATGTAAGTTCCTCGCATCTAAAGAATGATAAAAGCACCAAAACTCAGCAGAGCAAGTAAAAACGCGGTGCCCGAAATCTGCCGGAAACACCCGATGTCCGCGGGACTGTGGTGGAAAGTACCTACCTACCCTCTGCATGTGCGGAACGTGGGGTCACCCAGTGACGGATGTCAGCCTTATCTTCAAAAATGCATTGGAAACTTCTTTAACGGAACTAGCTAAGCCGTACAAGATGCTATTGATCATGAAGATCGCATGAGTTCATTTTAAAGAGTAAAACATAAAAGCTTCTAATTTAATTTTGCATATAAAATAATATTAAAGACAGTATTGATAACATTAATCGACCTAGGTCTGTGCAGAACTAAATTATCTGCACACTGGTGTTTTGTTTATTGAAACAATATAGGAATCCGAGAGTGATATCTTTACGACAAGCACTCTTTCACTCGGTTATTCAGTCAGCGTAGTCTGTTTAATTCCCCTACCCATTAAAAGGTAGGAAAAAGTGCTCAGCCCTTTCCCATGTGACCCTGTTACGTTAAATACTTGTTTTCCTCAAGCTATTGTTTGAGACGGCAAACACTTTGGGTCACACCACCTCTGCTGTTTTTTTAGGTAACCCTCCATCAGGAAGTTAGTAAGTGCTGCCTTACACCACTCCCAGACCGATAGCAATGCTAGTAACATCCGAGCGGAGTACTCCGCTCGAAAGTTAGTTTACTCGGACGTTACTCGGATGATTTTTTTAATGTTTATTCCTAGGAACATCATGGTCCTCCAAAATTTGACCGCGTGGAACGCCCTTTTTTATAATTTGCTACAGGGATGACATTTCACGAATTCTGGTCATCTGATTTCTGTTAGTAAGATACGATTCTTTTAAACTGAAAAATTATTTTTGTATCCCAATGCACTTCATTTTAAGAAGTATTTCAAAGCAAATAGTATCAAAAGCTTTCTTTAGATCAGAGTATAAACCATAATCCACAGGCTATCTCATAATTTTCTAAAGATTTTGCAACTTTATTGTACATGTGCACGATCGGCATGTATGTACGTGCTATGTAGCTTTCTGAATCAAAATTTAAGATGAGTTAGAATATTATTATTATTGACAAATGGTGCCAATGCTGTATTAATTATTTTCTGAAGAAATTTGGAAAATATGAGTAGAGGAGAAATTGGCCTAGAGTTATTAAATTGGTCTTTAAATTGAACTTCAAATTGCCTTGCAAATTGAACTATGATAGCTATCTTAAGTTGGTATGGAAACACTACTGTTTTCAGACACAAATTAAAGAAAAAGGTAAGATGATGCATTGCTGGTTCATATGTGCCTTGCAAAATAAACGTATGAATTCCATCTATTCCGCCTCCCACAGGGCTCAAATATTATATTATATTTTGTATTTGTTCATGTGTTGTACATGGTAAGCTTTCAAGGCAATCACACAGTGGTTCCTTGATATATTCTAGCGGGCATGTATTTGAATCAGGAACGTCCTTCTCCAATTCAGCACCACTTGAAGAAAAGAACATATTACAAAATTGTAAAACTTCTTCATTCTGGAAGCAATTTCCTTTTTTATCATATAATGCACTCGGATAATTTGTTTCCTTCATTTTGACTTTATTCATAAGATTGTTGAACACAAATCATGTTTTTTTTTACTATCATTGTTGCTCCCTTCTAACGTTTTTTTTGTATATATAACTTGTTGGCATCTCTTATTACGTGGATAAACATATTTCTTTAATTTAAAAAGTCATTTTCATTTGCAACGTTCATATTTTGTCAATAATTTCTGATACAGTTTGTTTTTCGCATTTATGGAACATAATACACCCGGTGTGATCCATAGTTTTATTGGACTTTTCCTCCTGCTGGGTTTGTATGTTTTAGAAAATATCTTGACACTATCTTCATAGGCCTGTATAAGTTGGTTACATTCAATATTTGCATGAGCATTGTTTTGAAAATGTTGCAAGTTTTCTGATAAGATATCAACCATCTCGGGCATATTGCGCCGATCAAAAGTCGTTAGTTGTTTTCGTTTCAGTGGTACATTAGTACCTATACCTAGTCATTAAATATAGGAAAGTGATCCGTCAAATCATCCATAATTATCACAAATGATTAAAATATTGAAAGTTCATTGATGAACATGTTGTCAAGCAGTGATTCACGCTAATCTTGCTTTCTGGTCGCCTTCCATGTTGTCTGAGAAAAAAAAAACCTCTTGAGCAGATTTTGGAAAGAGTTACATACAATCGTTCCTGGTATTTACAAGGAGATTATAATAAGTCAACGGCAAAATGATTGCTTTTTTCATTTTCCAGCTTTTCAAGGGTTTCTAAATAATCCCCAAATGCCTCGATCGAATGATTTGGTGGTCTGTAAATTTCACCTGGTCATATAGTTGTTACCCCAGATTTCGTGTAAAGGGTTGATTCTAGAAAACTGGTTTCGCAATCTACACTTTGAAGATCCTTTCTCTTTTGTATGTTATATTTTTTATGTATATACCTATATTGGGATTCCCCCGCCCTCACCAGTATTTCTGCAAGATGCAACTAGATTGTACTCGTCTAGATTGTAATACGTAATTATATTATTATTGATTGTAATACTTAATGATCCTTTGCGAACCTTGTCCCTGATCAAAGCGCGAATTCGACGGGTAATTGACCAGACCAGGCATGAGTAAAGAGCCTTGTCATTGCCTTTTATCCTCCACACCCATTTGTTGACAGTTTTAAGCTGCTTTTAGTTTGTTGGTAGTCTGCGTTCCTAGCTTCTTTCACGATCGCTCACACATTCTCTATTGAGTCGAGGCTGTGGATGCCACTGCGTACGCCGGCTTGGTGGATTTCATCCGCGTGGATCCCTGAGGTCAGGTCAAACTGCCGCGTGCAAGTGGCAGGATGACCCCGCAACCGTCCACAGAGCCCAGAAGACAGAACGATTCCACAGACTCGTGGAAGTCTCCACGAGTCTCGCACGAGGAACGAGGAAGGAATTGCTAGTAATTGGCTCGTACAGAATGTATAGACAAGTGCGAAAGAAACTGGAATGTGAACGCCGTCAACCCACAAACTAATGACTGGAAACTAATAACTCCAACCAAACGAGCATGTCGATGCCTGACTGGGTCAATTCCCTGTCAGATTTGCACTTCAACCCGTGGCAGGGGTGGTCGCACAGGTCCGCAAATCGGGACAGGTTGTCGGAATAGCCTCGCGTAAAACGCAAAAATATGTCCGTCGTAAAAAAAACACTCGCAGTTACAAATTATCATTTCAATGCAATAAATATACCATTTTGTAGAGAAGATAATTCTGAGCAGATCTAAAGCAATTCAAGTGATGCACACCTTCCTGAATATCATGTGATGTGCAAACAAAGTTTTATGTTCCACCCTTTAGATGACACAATACCCACGCAAAGAATGGTGGCATACAAGTTGCAGTGGGATGTGTTGCGACACACCGTTCTATCAGAAAAGTCAAGGGCCATCGAGCTATTTCTTCGTCTTACCTTTTGAAAGCTTGGTTGTCGTAGTGCTCGCCAATCGGACTTGTCATATCCCAAGGGATGGAAAGTTACCTCCCTGCATATTCAGACATGTATGGCCACTTACCAAGCTAAGTTTGAGCTATGCTTCGGCCCACGTCCCTACAGAGCTTCTCTGAAAATTGAAATATAGCCGGCAAAGTTTTCAGTAAATTATCTTAATTAAAATGTAAGCTCAATGTAAGCAATCTTATCATTATGCAATCAACGATTCAGTTGCCAAAATATATCGCCTACCGCGACAGAAGTTTGTGGCACAATGCTCGTTTGATTTATAATACCTATCACTCAACTTATGAATGTATTTGCAGGATGAGTGATGAGAGATGTTTAAATAGCATTCCGCAGACAACGAATGTAAATAGGCCTAGCCACCACCTCGCCAACACACTTGGGCTCAAAACGGCAGATATATATATGCCGAGTGCTTCATATACATTCGCCTGCATGTTCGGATTCAGAGGGGTTGGAGCACGGCGTCATGGGCATGGCCTCCCAAAACCGCCTGAAATCGGCATAAAATCGACACAATTTCTGATTTAGCCGGAAATCTAAGCAACTTTTACTAAGAAAAGTGTTCATCTTGTGCATCAGTGTGCCATTAAACGGAATCAGTGTGTAAATAATAGAAATCCGGCTCACATCCGGATTTCTGATATATTTTTTTTAGAATCCCCTAAAGGAATATTCGCTTGGGAATGCAAATCGGTTTTGAATATACCTTCTAACTTCCTGAGATATTCATTTTTGTTGGTGAAAGAGCTGTGCATTAAGAGAGAAACTTTTATCAGTCAAGTGATGAGGTAATTTCTCCTGTTTGGAATAGCCGTTCTTCAATAAGTGTATGTTCGATCGGTCAGATATTGAGATGATTGAGGAGGTCGTATTATCATCGTATACAGCTATCTGTTATCCTAGAGCATATAAGTCAATGATCTTTTCTCTTTCCAAACTAGAACAGCAAAAGTTCCGATAGATTTGGAAATACAGCGAAACTTGGTTCGATTCGATGTATGTAGGACCGTAGGTTATCCGATAAACTCGCGCCCTGCTGAAACTCTCGATTATTTACGGCCTGCTTGGTGTGTGTGTGTGGGGGAGGGGGGGGGGGGTCGAATACCCACGATTTCGGTTCCTATGAGACATAGAAAAACAAAAGAAAAAATGTTTTGAAGCTAGTCAAAAATAAATTGTAAACAACTTATGTAAATTTTGGCTCAGGTCCATATTGAGGTCACCAGAGGTCAACGAAAGTCAAAATGACCAATATTGGTACTTTTCTCCAATACTTTGCCCCGGAAATCCTGCATTACCTAAGGAACTAGGATACCTAGAGGAAAAAAGATAATGAAAAGTTCTAAACACTCTTTTGCTAACATGTAAACAGATTTGACCTCACGTCAGTAGTTTAGACCTATGAGGTTATCGAAGTTCTTAAGGGCTACTTTTTTACAAGTTGTTTTTTCGAACAACTTTTTCTCTGAGAGAGATAGGGACATATTTCTTACCCCCATTGTGTTTGTCCTGTCAAGCCACTTCGAAATATATAAATGATGACCCGGTTAGGTCAACATCAAAAATTGACCTTGGGTCAAGGTTACTATAAACCCAAAAAGGTCATGTTGTATATAAGTAGATGTGTCTTGACGAGACAAGCACATTAGTGCCATTTTCACGTCTCTATCACTTATCTATTAAAACCTCAGGGTGCAATAAGGCCTGGGTTAAGAGCATTCTGCCACAAATTTCGATCGCGGAAGTGATATATTTTGGCAACTGAATCGTTGATTGTATTATGATAAGATTACTTACATTGAGCTTACAATTTAATTATAATAATTAAATCCTGTCAGTAGGGTTATCAACACTTTTTGACAAAACAAAACAAAACAAATTTGTGTGCGTTGACTGTTGAGTTGGAGATCCATCCAACACATCTCGGCTTCACATCAACTTCGACGGCGTTGTTGCGAAGGAACATCGTAGGCGCGGATTCCGTTATGAGACAGCAATTGCAACATTATTATCGCCTCGTATGCTGGATGGGGTGTAAGATATATGAGCCATTGAGCGGATTGTTGGCCGTCACTGCGGTGACACCAGTGGGCACCAGGTCTGGTGAGTGTGCGGCGTTGATTGCAATATGGACCAGCAATCAGCATACGTTGTGACATCGTTATCGGAGCAGCTGTCACGAGCGTCCGGAAAGTGGTGCTAAAAGGGCGTTGGGGATGATTTAGTCTGTCAGCTAAGTACCGAGCCTGCCGGGCGTCGGGCGGCATGTGCTGGCTGCCATTGGTCAGAGTCGGTGCGGTGCGGGCCGCCCATGGTCCGACTGATGTCATCAGCCACGGTACGGCGTGTTGGAGCAATGGAGCAGCCAGCACGGCGTGTTGGGGCAATGGAGCAGCCGGCACGACGTGTTTGAGCAATGGAGCAGCCGGCACGGCGTGTTGGAGCAATGGAGCAGCCGGCACGGTGTGTTGGAGCAATGGAGCAGCCGGCACGACGTGTTGGAGCAATGGAGCAGCCGGCACGGCGTGTTGGAGCAATGGAGCAGCCGGCACGGCGTGTTGGAGCAATGGAGCAGCCGGCACGACGTGTTGGAGCAATGGAGCAGCCGGCACGGCGTGTTGGAGCAATGGAG
>JARFNZ010143589.1:0-10324 GCA_031763405.1 Balanus nubilus
TTTGCCCGTTTTTACCGGGTGACATTACCTGGCAAAATAACGATATTGAACGCATAAGAAGCTACTAAATCGTTGTGAATCGTGTTTCTACACTCCCAGGCACCATTCTAAGTAAGCCTTTGGTAGTTATGGGTCAGGTCAAGGTCATGAGCGGTCACAAAGTCAAAAAGATCAAACTGTTGATTTGGGCTATTGGGTACTGTAACACATGTTTTGAGGATCAGTTTTTTTCGCCCGATCATGAAAAATGACCTTGAAGAACTGTGTTGCCTATTGAAGCAGGACAAAAATGAAAATACGTAAAATCATCGGAATTCCTAAAAACGTCGTAATAAGTGGCCGTTTTCGGTCTTTGTAAGGTCATACGCCATTTTCATAAACATGTTGCCTACAAATTTGGTACACATATTTACCGAGCTGGTCTGTTTCACATATATTCCGATTTTTCGAAAACTTTTAGTTTTAACCCTCGCCAGTCTAGGAGGTGGTTGCCACCCCCGTTTTTTTCCAGAATAACTCGCATAAAAAGCAGCAGATCGCGACGAAATTTTCGGTATCCTAGTATTGATAGATTTTACACCTACTCTGAAAATTTCGAAACCGTGACCTTGATGACCCGTGACCTTTTCCCAAGGTTATGTCAAGCGTAAATTGAGTTGCGTGGCATATCGTTGCTTATAACTCGCGCGTTTCCTGCTTTTTGATGTCCAGGAGCATACAAACAGGTGCTACCATGGAACCTCCATGGTTCCCGACGAAGTCACGATCCCCTAAAGGTCAACTGAGGTCATCAGAGGTCTATGACCTCTGATGACCTATGATGACCTGATGACTATGACCTCGTTGTGAGGTCAAATGAGGTCATGACGTAGGTCAGGTCAAGGGAGGTTACTGACCTCAGACGACCTAAGTTGACCTTTGACCTTTGACCTTTGTCCTGTCCTGTGTCCCGTCCTGTATCCCGTCCTGTGTCCTGTCCCGTGTCCTGTCCCGTGTCCTGTCCCGTGTCCTGTCCCGTGTCCTGTCCTGTCCTGTGTCCTGTCCTGTCCTGTGTCCTGTCCTGTGTCCTGTCCTGTGTCCTGTCCTGTGTCCTGTCCCGTCCCTCTCCATCCCGTTCCATCCATGGACTCGTGTTATAAGTCGGTTGCAGCCTGGGGTCCGTTCACCTTCTATTCTCCAGTTACGTAACGCGGCTGGCGTCAGGCGTTAGTCTGCCTTGGGCTGTGTGGCGACCTCACAAACGAGTCTAGGAAACGACCCAATACCCACTGCCTATCTGGGACAGTACCCACTGTAGATACACATCCCCCTCTGAATACTAAAGGCACGATCAGTCGAATAAACGGGGCTTAATTTGGAAGGTCTGCATATTTACATGATCATATCGTTTGTAAACATTAATTTGCAGGACACACGTGTTTTCGCTGCACGGCACCGTTCTCAGTGTAGGTGCTGACCAGAACAGGTCAGTGACCGGGGCCATGTCACCCCGCGTGCGTCAGCTGCTAGCTGATCCAACTGCTGATCGACATGATAGATCCGCGAATCACGACCGGGGGAAGAGCAATTGATGGCTACCAGACCCGCATGTCACTCCCCTCCCCGTATCTCCGAGCTGGTCCGTGCCCATAGGAGAAATGCAGACCATTGACACATGGCGTGACACAGGTCCGCCAGGTCATGGCGCGTGGTCAGAGCGGTACCTGGGCGGCACGCTCCGTCGGTGAATGGAGCAGCGGAGCACCGTTAGTGGTGACCCTCCCGGCTCGGCTGGCCCGACCACCGACCCGCCCCCGGTCGGTGACGGCACGCATTTATCTCCGCAAACGAGATGCGCACGCGGTAACGGTTGTTTGGTCAGGCACTGCCGACAGAAGAGCCGTGAATACTGATGGTCAATTTATTCACGTCGCCTGAGTAGTATATCAAGATCGTACAGCAGGGTCGACCGAGCTGAAGTCGTTGTGCTTGTACATACTTGCGTAGACCATGAGAGAATTAGATTAACGGTTGGCTATTGAAAGGTACCCAGTACCCACGCACTTGAGGCTCGGAAGTTGTCGACGGACGGCTTTCATACCGATGCCACGGGTGAATTAATGAAACTTTAAGGCAATGCAATATCATTATTAAAGGGACTGTCCCACCTTCCTAAAAGTTGTCAGATATAGCTGTATTATATATGTGTTAGGTAATATCTGCTGGCCATGGCGGTGTCCTCTTTTCCAGAAAATGTCGCTTAATTAAAGTTAATCAAGTTTAAAGTTTAAGTGGAAGTTGCAATCTCCCATAGCTAAACGGGCGGGCCTTTGGAAGGCCCAAGCTCCCAAATCAACTTAACATTTCTTAAAGATCAGATGACTGTAATTATAACTATGATGTAGTTTCGAAACCCAGCCGCCAACTTGGCTATCTCAACTCAAAACCAATGTTAAGGTGGGACAGTCCCTTAAAGTCAACACCTCTCTCAAATTATCTGTTCAATTACTTGATCTATTGCACACGTATATTGACATTGCGTATCGCAAACGTTGACACTTAAACTCATCAATGTTGTCGCTGCCATTTTGCCACTTGAGCCGTATCGCTCAGCTATCATCACATTGCTGCGTGTGGTTTCTTGTCCAATAGCCGGCGGCGTGCGCGCCGGTTTGATTGACTTGAGTAGTCGAGACTAGCCGCCGACGATCTCCGCGGTCGCCCCGTGGGGCCGTCGCGTCGGTCGGCCTGTTCTGCACGGCTCAGGAGTCTCCTGTTGCACCCTGCTGTCCGCTTATCGCCCGTCCCGGCCGTAAATCACTGCTAGCGGAGCCGCCGTGAGAGGCGTGATACAGTGCAGCGGCGAGTGTTGCCGGGAATGGTGCGACGGCCGGCAGTTCGTTTCTGGTCCATTGTGGCTCAGCTGGTCTCTGCAGACTGCAGAGATTGACCTGATGGGCGACAGGGAAGAGACAAGAATCAGGACAAGGCCGGCACATGTCAGAGGGCATTTACCGACATTGAAACGCTGTCCATCCGCACCATTCAATCTGCGCCGTTTAGGAGAGGGATGAATCAGGCCACCTGGGCTCTTCCCTCCACTTCAAGGTGGACTGCCCTTGAGCTCCTCCCTATCTGCAACTGCAGCTTCAATAGGTGGAATTAACACACATTGTACTCCCAGCCCACTGCAACACCTGCATGACAGACCCTGACACGCTATTAACACCACACAAGTGTTTATTATCGCACCATTTTCGGGATCGCGGTGCTTCGGCCTTCGTTAAGTAGGTAACACCGCCTCCACTACCCCCGGCCGGTTCGAACTGAATCACACCTCATCTCGGACACTGATTGGAAACGCCGAGATTGAACCGCCGCTCTTGTCAGTATCGATTTTTCTCGGCGGCTGAGCTCTCCAATAAAGAGTGTGTGCGCTCAAATGGCAGTCGGCACTTTGCCCTATCGATGTGATTCGATAAAGAGCGTGCCGCCACCGCCGCTGCCTTAGCTGCGGTGTAGGCACTCCACGATAAAGCGCGATTTATCTCTCTCTCTACCGTTTCCGTCCCTCTCTTCGTGGGGGAGGATCGACAGGCGTTTCGTCACGGGAGCAAACAGACTTCCCAACAACGACCGATCCGCTGCGACTCTCCTCAAACACGGCGAGAGCACGTTCGTTGTGTAACTTTAACAGAAGTACTGAAGCGTACCTTTTACTGAACAGTGTACCGTAGCCGAATGATGTTTTCGAAATAGAGAAACACTATGCTTTGGCATTGTGCTTCTCTATTGAAATACACGTATCCGTCGTTTAAGGCGATTTGGCTTTAAAGCACCTTTAGAAGTGTCTCGGTTGACTTTTAGGAAGCTGGGGAACACATTTTAATGATTTTGTAACTTGATTAACTTTCACCCGTATTTGTATGCAGCCAGTGAACAAAAGCATGCAAGGACACCACATTGCCATCTATCCTTCGGTGACCTTATATAATGAAGGGGCAGCTGAAATCCGTGGGTGTTAGCCAGACAGCTGCTTCTGTTTCTGTTTGTGTCACCCATAGATTCGCTGTGGTCACAAGTTGGGACCATTTTGCTTCATTGATGAATGGATGAATAAGGCGCCGCGTTAATACGTGGCACGTTATTCATCCATTTATCAATGGGCAGAACCACGTCACACTCACACCCAGAGACCAAACAGACCATTATGGCTATAATTGCCACCAAATCAACCTAGTTCTTGGAACGTAGAACCCATGTTCACACCTTTTATACTGGATTCAAAGCCAAGACATTCGTGACATCCACCATAAGCAAATGCGCTTGAAACGTTGTGAATGGGGCTGATGCACTTAGAAATGTAGGTAAGTTCCACACAAAAAGCTTTCTGCCCACCTCTGGAACAGTCATTGACGCCCAGAAACTGGCAGTCCTAATAGTGTCGAGCCGAACATGTTGCACCATGAACAGTTGATTAACTGCACCATGCACATGCCGACGTGGATCTGCAGTTCGATTCCCAGCAACGGTCAAGTGTTCATGCTAGTTCTACGCAATGTTTGCGTCGTGTTCAAGCTTATACCGTTTTTACGGTATTTACCCAAATTTTAAAGGTGATCGGTTACAGTAGGTAGGTACTCGTAAACATTGTGCCCAATAATTCGTTAATTCTGGTTGGTGCACAATGCACCTGATATGCCACATGCAGTGGGACCGGCGTGGCCGTGGCCGTGGCCGTGGCCGTGGCCGTGACATCCATCGGCGGTCATACGACATAGGTGTCGCGAGGGAGTTGTGTTTGTCCGCCAAATGAGACCCCACGTCAGCGTTGATTAAGCTTGTACGGCGACGTTATGGCCGGTCCCGGGTGTATAATGTGTACACCAAATGTGTATGTGTGCATTTAACACGTGTATAATGTGTATGGCATGCCCCTTACTCTTGGTTTGCATTTCAACGTGTTATTTGCGTATTTAATTTCTTACGGTGCCAGACAACTGTAGCTATTTATCGCTTCACTATGTCTGTGCCACAGATAACATTAGCTATACATATCGTTCATGGATAACATGCGGTTCACTGTTCATGTCATCTACGTCTGTGCATATGCATTAATAGGGAATATCTGTTATATAAAGTATAATTTACGTTTGCTGCTTCCGTGCATAATTCATTATAAGAAGCTCCCTTCCCACACGGTGCACGTGTTATCAGCGTAGAATCCGTGAACCGGCGTGTCTGCGCGTTCGCATTTCATTAAGTCGGCGTCCATAACACACGGTCCGTCTGATATCAGCGTCAGACCATTTGTCAGCGGCGGTTCTCGGCCCGTTACCGTGGCACCACACCACAGCGCCGCCGGCGGTCTCCGGTCGACAGTGACGCCGTGAGAAACTCGACACGCAGGGAGCTGCTTTAATCGTCGCAGCTGGGTGGTGCTGCGTGGCCAGTTACACCACACACCATTGACGGCTGCCACCCCCCCCCCCCCCCCGGCCGGTGTGTCTCACGGTGAGTACGTGCCAGCTGCAGTACGGGCCACAGAGAAGAGCATGATCAGGGTGACCCACTTCAGATTCCAGTGGACGTACCGATTACCATATAGCTGGGTAGATACTGGCCAGCTAGTTTGTCTGATCCAGATCAACTTATCTCAAATCAGTACCTTGTGCCTGTCATCCAGCACCTGACAGGCGGCACTCTCAGTAGAACGCGACAAACCGCGGCACTCCACTCAAAGGTTATTGATGTTTAGATGATTGCTGCTTACAGACTGCAGCAAACTAATTATCGAGTTTTCGCCCGCTACTAAAAAAATAAACAGATGATAAGCAGTAGGCACCAATTATTGCTGTTTTGAGGCCTTGGTGGTTTTGTTTATAAATAAACCATCTCACTTACTACGACTCTCGTTAAATTTATAAATTCATTACCTCTGTTTAGCAGCCATCCCAGCGACTAGCGAGTAAAAGTAGCCGGATGTTATTATGGCCAGTTGGTACAAAACAACCACTCAATGCCAAAGGCGTGTTTACGATCGAAATGTGTACCATAAGGGAAGGCCGGCAGTTGGGAAGTTATGCCTTATGTTAACACGTTCAGCTCTAGAAACAGGGAGCTCTGGTGTGGGAAGCCGTGCTGGCAACGATTGAACCGTGGACTACCTAATGTCTATAGGCCTGCCTATACACAAAAGTCAAAAGGTTTCATTCAGCCGTGTTTTATGCAATATTAGTATAAAAAGAATAGACGAACGGCCACTTCTAACGAACGTTTTTTTATTTATTTTAATACTATTATAATACTAAGGAAAAACTGCATGGCCATCACATGCAAAGCCATTTAAACCGACGATATGCCATTGTTTGACACGAAGCCTATCGGTATTTATTTTTCTTTGTTTTGTGCTGACCCTCACTTGGCTATCATCGAGCCGGGCACAAAGAGTAAATGCTCTGTTTCTTTTTTCACTTTTTCGACATATTTTTCTGGAGTGGAGTAATAAAAATAATCCAAACAGAACACCGGCACAATTCAAATTGAATGAACTCCACGCATCATAGCAATGAATGTCGTAAATTTCAGTGTAACTTTATGGTAAACAAACCATGCGACCATGAAGGAACATCGATGTGAACTTTTTCTTTTAAAGGGATATCCCCCATCTAAAAACTAATAATCATCACGCTGAATCAAATCATCACACACACACACACACACACACACACACACACACACACACACACACACACACACACACACACACACACACACACACCTACACACACACACACATACACACACACACACACACACACACACACACACACACACACACACACACACTTCTAAATGACACCTCTTATGAAGGTGTCTGTCCTATATGTACTATAAATGTCCTTTCTTCCGTGTCAGGTATCGAGCTAATTCGGGCTCCGACATAGGGTCACGATCCTCCTGGACATCTAATGGCCACATTGTGGTCCGCATTTACATATACATTTTTACATTCTGATAGCACATTTTTTGGCTGAGGTGAACTTGGTTGGTCAGTCGACGTTTCCAGGTCCAATGCCCTCTTACACATTTAATCGTGTAACATTCTAATGATAACCGCCTATTCAGGCTCAATGTTGAAGTAGGATACTTACCGGTGATCTTATACACTGCGAGAGAAGTCTACTCAGATGATCCAAACTGATCCAGATACTACTGGAAACACAGATATTACTCTTGCTTACCTTCTCATTCACGAGTATTGCTTGTGCTTTCCCCTAGTATCTAGATTAGTTTACCTCGCCTGAGTAGCCTTTTTGGAAGGTCTCAGTGTAGGAGCTGACAAAACTCCGCCAGCTCCAAATTTGGGGGACGGAGGCATCCCAAGGCAAATGCTTTCCATGCTACGCCCTTGAAATATTGACATTTTATGATAAAAATACAAAATCTAAGTTGGACGGAACACTTTGCCCCTCGTCCCCTGTAGCGGAGCCCACGGAAGCCAGGGACACGTTTGCAAGAACCCTATGCAACAATGCATGTGAAGCGGGCATTACTTGAATAATAGTGATAAAGGCATGATAGCTTACATAAACAAGCCTGATATGGTGGCCTGCCCTTAACAGCCTACGTTGCCTCAATTCTGGTTAAACCCGTTCCACCGAAACAGCAGCAACACCGCTCCGGGTAAACTAAAATCAGATGACGGCTCACTCCTTGCTGAGAAGGCTCTCGTGCAGCCTGGGCTGACCTGGTCGTTCGGGTCGGTGAGCCGTTTGGCATCGCCGGGTAGTTTTATGCGACTCCAGACAGCTGCCCGTGGGTCCGACCGTCTGAGATAAGCAGCCCCTCTCCAGATAAAGGCCAGGGAGCGGCGAGTTAAGTGGTGTTATCTCCGAGATGGAGGTCGCCGGTCGGTATAACTCCGGCCTGGGTGTGTGAGTAGGAGGGGGGGGGGGGGGAGGGGGCACTTGAGAAGCCGCCAGTGGGGACCGTAAGTCTGAGTAGCCGAAACTTAGCGTCTCCAGGGAGCCCACGAGTTCTCTCAACCAGGGGAGTGGCTTTTCCAAACAAGTGAAGGAAACTGAGGTGAAAAAAACGCTCAAAATAATAGCAGAATCGGATTTCGGATACTCCAGATTTGATCCACTTCCTCGCCTCAGTTAGAGGGGCTCAAGCCCATCCAACTGAATACGATACTACACCCCTTCCCTCGACGCCCAGCCCGTCGATTCTCTCGACGCCCAGCCCATCGATGCTAAGTGATGTCATTAATTATACGCCGAGGTGTTAAGAGCTGCTTCTGGCCTATGTAAACCAGCCGAAATAACCGCTGCACCGACCCGGACCCATTACTTGACCGGTCTGATTGCCGGGACCGCTGCTGAATTATTCATGATCACTAGCATTACCTTTCGATGAGCCGACACCATCTGTCGGGCGCTACCCTCGAGTCTCGTTTTTCCTCCATTCATCGGCGGCAGTTTCTCCGCGGTGGAGGCTGTGAAGTCTCCCTCCGCGCGCGTCGCGCTCAGCGCTCCCCCGCGTAGTACGCGCTCCCCGCGCCACTTTTCCACTCAGCCTATCAGCGTCCCAGTTTTGCAATCTGGCCGGGGCCGAGCGAACCCGCCACCTCGTCGCGGAGGCCAGACCAATTGTGACCAATTGCCGGTCGAGTGGCACATTCAGCCGCGTCTTGACCGAGGACGGCGCAGCCGGGGGCGGCGGCGGCGGGCGGCGGCGGCGGTGACGCTGGTCGAAGGGGCGGTCCTCTCTACCCTCTGGTGGTACCTCCCGCCTCCCACCGCCCTCCAGCGCGGCGCCCCCTCCACCTCCCACCACTGTACTGAGCCGGGCCCGGAGCCCGCCTCGGGGTCTGCCCGCGGCCGGATCCCTGAGCCGCCAGTAATACCGCCACGGACTTCACGGTCCCAGAACTGATGACGTCATACTCTCAGCACTGATGACGTCAGGATTAAGGGCCGGGTTGGGTCACCGCGACCGGAAGTCGGTGACACATTGGCGGACGGTGCGGAGGGACACTCACGGCATGGGAAAACGGCCTTGTGACGAAAGCCAGCCCGGCGAGCGTATGCGTGTGGCGTGAACTTGTCCGTGCGTGAACCGCTTCACGTGCATCAGACACTGTGGTGCAATATCATGCGATTTATGCGTGCGTAAGGTGCGTTATTTCTAAAGACAGCGTTGAGACATGAACGGCATACCGCAAGGACGTGATCGTATTATATGAGAGCGCCGGGGGCAGTATTTGCAAGACTCGCCAATGCTCTGTGCAGCAATCGACGGGACACACAAGACGGCCCTGTCCGTAGCTGGTTAATGGTTATGGCCCGATGCCCAGCCTCATGAGGCCCCGTAAGGCCAACGTAGTGTGTCTTGACCTCGTGTGCCCCCAGCCACTGGTACATCTGTCCAGTGCAATATGCAATGCAGTATGTATGATTGGCCGTTTACCCCATCCATGTACATACAGAGCCGTATGGAGAGGAACCCGAGTATCAATTGTGCATCCTAGCGCGTTTCTCGGAATCACTACACTTACCTTGGGTAATTCTTCGGACATAAGCCATGTTGGTGCCGTTTCTTATCCTGGCTCTGCCGACCAAAACGACCCAAACTAGTGCCTGTGTCACCGTCGTGGTGACCCGCACACCATTTCGCAAATACAGATTTCGCAACGCTGATGGTAGCGCGAACCTCGAGTAACTGCATGTGATAACACTGTGTTGCTTCTCTGTAGCCGCTGGGAACCAAGCCAAGTAGATTAATGAGAAGACCCTTTACCGACATTTTTGTGGAAGACTTCTTTGCAATTAAGTCCAAATGGGTCATGCACTTTCACCAGGCGCGCTGCTGCGATCGCCGCTCCATGAACAAGTCGTAATAATTGGCTATCCCGCCATCATTGAGGGGCACTGTAACGACACGGTTACGGCCGCCCTGAACGACCGAGATGCCGCCGTAAACTGCACGCTGACGTATCGACTCATAAACCGGCATTATCTCCCGCCGGCGCAGCAACAGGTTAGAAGGGTGCTGCCGGCGGCTTGGCACAGCCGTCCCAGTCCGCCAGGGGCGGCCGTTCTGCCTCCTGGCTGACCGCTCCGACGTGACACGGAGCGGGACAGTCACGAACCGTGACGCAACACGGCGCGGTGCGTGACGCCGCCGCCGATGGGTTTGTTTTGGTCAACCCGTGGCACGTGCCCCGCGCGCCCCGCCCGCCCGTGTCGCACGTGCCGGACGTTCCGGGCCGCTCGGAGCGCCACGGGTGACGGGGAGGGGGGGGGGGGGGGTCTTCCAACTGTGCGTAGTATTTGAACAC
>JARFNZ010143600.1:0-10322 GCA_031763405.1 Balanus nubilus
TACCGAAATATGCAGAAACAATTCAAGCAAAAATTCAATTATTTGAGGCTTATCTAGGACTTTTATTTCATTCAACCGTGAAAACAATAGCTACTGATTGTAGGAAAAATGTGTTGGGCGATATAAAACAGTAGACACACTCCCTTTAAATGGAAAAAAATGTGTCCGTGTGTATTGGTAGTTGAAGTGAAGGTCAATAGCCTGCGTTCAATGATAGGAAAGTAGGATGCCACTCACAGCATGTGTTCGCCTGCAACTGATATATTGCCATGGTTCGGTTAATCCGTACCACAAGGAAGATCTTGAGAGACATCCGTTTGGTATTTCGAAAACTCTTCCGAATGCGTGTGCGTCAGGTAGGAAAACTTTCAATACCCTTCCATCTTGTTTTTTACGGCTGTTAATTTTTGATGCGCAATCAAACAAGCCATTGATATATGTCAGGTTATAGGTCTAATGCCCCCAACTATGTGAAGAGCTGGCTGTCTGGTATTGTGTAATTGATAAATAGCAAACCAGTGCAATTTACACAATCATTGTTCATCTTTATTAGATATTTCCCATTACCAAGCTCACTGCACGGCAAGGACTGCCCCGTCGTCGAAAGACCCACACCAGACGTCGCCATCGACGCAGCCGGCGCGGGTGACGTCATCATCGACGCAGCCGGCGCGGGAGACGTCATCGGCTCAACCGGCGTGGAAGACGTCGTCGGCTCAAACGGCGCGGGAAACGTCATCATCGACGCAGCGGGCGCGGGAGACGTCATCATCGACGCAACCGACACTGACGTGACAATGTCTCATGCCGAAGCAATAAGCAAACAACATGCGCGCAAATGGGCCAGGTCGGAAAAGGAAAAAATCGCCGACTTTGACAACAAACCTATCGCTCTTCCACCTCCAAAACACTGTATAGTTGGCTGTCGAAATGGATGTATGGATGTCGAATGGATGTCGAAAGTGAAGTCCCACCGGTGCTGGAAAGCAAGCACCCTGCCTCTGTGATGGTGTTCGGTGCGGTGACAGGTGACGGGCGCGTGATGCCCTCTCACTTCGTGCCTGCTGGACTGTGGATCGGCACCGCCGAGTACCTGGCCATCCTCGAGGAGGTCCTGCTCCCCTGGCTGGAGCAGCACTATAGCCTGGAAGATGTGGTACTGGTACAGTAAGATGTGGTACTGGTGCGGGACCCGGCCCAGCACACACAGCTCAGCTGGTGCTAGATCTCCTGAAGCGGAGGATACCCAGGTTCGTGCCGAAGGAGAAATGGTCCCCTAGCTCGCCGGACCTCAACCCCTGCGACTACTGGCTGTGGAGCGTGATTGAGGAAATCAAACCCATGGCAGCGTCACAGTCTGAACAGGGCCATCCGGCGAGCAGCGGCGGCCATTTCTCCGGTGGAGGCCCGGTGCTCGTGCGCACGCTTATGGTGGTCACATAGAGTAGTCTTATGCGAGATGGAAGCACAAATACATGTTTAAAGGTTTGAAAGCTCTGTGTTTATTTATTTCGTAGCACCCACAGGCAAAACCATTTACGGGAGCAGTCATGTCATAATACAGTAAACACAAGTAACACAAAACACACGTAACACAAAACACAAGTACAAGAAAACACAGGTACAAGTACAAGAAAACATCACACATCGCGGTTCAGCCGGTGTACGTGGGCAGGCTTCGAGCGTATGCCATGGCATCACGTCTGAAGGAGGCTGAGCGAAGGAAGAAGTCACAGGACGGATTTTGCTGTGTGAGCAGGTTGCAGTTGCGAGGAATGCGAACGAGTAGGCTGTTCTTCACTGTGTTTACGCGGCCAAATGGCTCGCAAAAGAGACCCGTGTGTCTCGATCGTCTCCCAGGTACGTTCAGGCCAAAGTGTGATACCAGTTGAGCGCTATCAATGCGATTATGTAGTGTGCTGTGCATGAACATGATGTCGGCGTGGATGAAGCGGGCTTTGATGGAGGATGTGTTGAAATGCTGCAGCAGGCTGGCGTAATCCATGGGAGGGCAGGGGGATTGAGTCTTAGCCCCGAGCCACATAAGAAATCTGTGTTGGAGACGCTCCAGCCGAGCAAGGTGAGTCGAAGCTGCGCCACTCCAGATAACGCTAGCATATTGAATCACAGATCCAATATGCGCGTTGAAGGCGGTCATCAACGCCTTGTGACTAAACCGCGCTGGTCGAGGGCACTTAGGCGACTGCATGCTTCGCATGAGGAGTCCCAGCATTCTGTTGGCTTTTGCGACGGTGGCGTCGATGTGGTAGGAGAAGGTCAACTTGGAGTCAAGAATGACTCCGAGGTCACGAATACGATCACAGCGCTCTAGTGAGTGGCCGTTCAGGGTGTAAGCTGAAACTATTGGAGATGTGCGGAGAGTAAACGAGATGAACCTACATTTCACTGGGTTCAGCCTTAGTCTCCAAGTGTTGGACCACTGGAGAAGACGGTCAAGGTCTGCCTGGAGTTCATCTGCATCGGCCTGATTCTGGATACGATTGTACAGTTTCACGTCGTCGGCATACATGATGCATCGAGTGTGTATGTGCAGCGGTATATCGGCAACATAGCAGGCGAACAGCAGTGGCCCCAGTATGCTGCCCTCCGGGACACCGGATCGCACCGGAGTCCAGTCGGAGTGCTTGCCGTTCAGTACGACACGCTGCGTGCAGTTGCTGAGGTATGATTTCAGTCGAGAGCTGCGGTAAATGCCGGTATTTATTTTCATTCTGGTGGTGTCGGTACGGTGCAGGTTATGCTTTTTTTAAGGAAAAGTTGCATCTCCATTAGATAAGCATACCTTTGTGAAAGCGCCAAAAGAATGTAGCTAATTTGTTCAAGTGGAGTAACGAGCCGTTTAAGAAAAGGCAATGACTTTTGCATGCATCATGCACAGGTACGAAATTACAAGGAGCTAAATCAACAATTTACTTATTGAGTGTTACAAATAATCGTCAGAGCTTTGAAGAGAAGAAGTTAATCTGAGTATGTCTCTAAATTAATGAAAGGGTCGAGAGCTATGTAGGCATCAGTGGGCGTTAAGGATTAGCTTCCTTGCACTAAGTTACAAAAAAATACTGCGACGCGAGTAGTCATGTCTGTCTTAATTCTTAATGAATATTCAGGTATGTACCTACTTATTCATCATGCATTCAAACTTTACACAATAGCTTTAATTTATTAAACGTGTTGATGCGATGATTGTTAGGGGTGAAGCCGAACCTAGCGTTTGCCTCACGTTGGCACGCCCGTGGTAAGATTTGCGATGCTACGGCTTCCGAGGGCCAAACGGCTAACGAGGTCTCATTAACATGCACAGCATTCATTGCAGCTAATTAAAGCCATCGGTTCTACAGAACCGGAATGTACGTGTACAAACCAGTTGAGGACGAGCGCTGCATGCTAAGTTTTCTCACTACGGACAGTTATAACAGACTTGAGTTATGCCAGGACAGAGTTCACCCATAGCAGACTTGCCTGCATCAGGTGCCAGCGTCATCAATCGGCGACCTTCTCACGTCTCGTCCACATGATTACCCACGCCTCATTCGTCTCGGGATTGATTGACATGAGAACGTCCATCTCACCGTCAAGGTGGTCTTCTCACGGGACATGAACCTTCCGTAATGCATCGAAGATGTGTCGTCATAAGCCACTGCTCTTTGATAAATATACAGTCAAGTTATGCACCAGTTTATTCAAGTACTGTTCAATTCCTTGTTTTAATATACCAGTATGTAAATTATGCTACTTAACTGGACTTCCTCCGCAAGAGTTCGGTCGTTCGGAGCTTGCCGATTATCCGTCGTTTTTGTCTTCACTGAACTCTGCTGATACTGTGTAATCGAACACTCTTATTATAGTAGGCCCTGCTATATTTAACTTTTTTTTAAATCTTTAGATAATCTTTATACTTTTACTGTTTTCTACTTGATAGTTTCGTATATATGATGATGTGTATAATTGTATTCTACACTTATACACTTATAATAATTTTACTTAGCACTTTATACTGTTATTTATATCTTTAGATAATCTTTATATATTTACTGTTTTTATACTTATAATATTTGTATATATGATGTTGTGTATAATTTCATGTATTGTTGATATGTTGATATTGGTATATGTTGATATGTTGGTATTGTTGATATTGTTGATATGATATGTTTTTATACTTATTGTATGTAGGAACTGTATCACGGCTGTTTTATATATATTTTTGTAAGTATCCAGATCGGTAGCCTCATGACGTGTTTTCATTGTTTTTAGAAGGCTTGTGTTTATATCTGTCACGTGTTTCAGCTGTCCTCATTTTTTTAATTCAAAGGCCTGTAACTGACCTCTGCGACCCGCTACGACCTGTTTAAGGTAACTTTTTAACGTAACTTCTGTTTAACGTAACTCTTAACGTAACTTTCCTGAACGATCGCTGACGAAGATATGTAAATACATATCGAAAGCTCCAAACGAACGAACTCTTGTGGAGGAAGTCCAGTTAAGTAGCATAATTTAAACCAGAACTCCACATTATGTCCTTCAGTGAATACCAGTATGTTGCATTTCGTGTTCAGCTCGCTCAGCTTATGTGTGAAATGCAACTCCGCCACCGATTTTTTTCAGGTACCGGAGCAGCCTGTTTCTCCGTTATATTCCACTCGACTCCGAAGATATGGCTGGTCTGTGCCCTGTGGGGTGGGCACGACACAAACTCCTGTAACAAGTTTGTGCGCAGTTTGATTGGCCTTGTGGTGTAAGCGCCCCAGCCGAGTGGCTGTCTGACTCCAGCTCTCCAACCACCATCAGCGAAGGTGGTTACGTCCAAGGGTGTATCCAGGATTTCGCCAAGGTAGTACCCGTGGTCAATGATATGGGCCCCTGACATAAACACGGGTCCCCATGGTCACAAGGCCTCCCTACAAAAACTTGTCTTCGCTAATACAGTTTCACTGCTGATTCTGTGGTGGGTGTGTTATTGGGGTGGTTCGTGGTTGGATTTTAGGGTGCTACAAAGTTAATGATTTATGTCATTAACACATTTTTTAAATACAATAACAAGCATATTGTGGACAGTTCACCTCAGAGCCTGCTACACTAAGCAGTCCCTGAATGAACAAACAAGTCAGACCACAAGGATCCGCTACTCAGGTTGCCAAAGAGTTCCCTCCCCCAGGCGACGACATAAGCCTCTCAAGCTGAGCAAGGGTCCTCTTGCCCTGAGTTTCTTAAAGATGGAGTTGTTGAACTTGGACATAGTGTTCAATTCATGATCTTCCTCGTCTTCACCATGAATTTCAAGGAAACTTTCATTTGTTATCAAGGAAACTTTCAACCGCTACTGCCCTTTTCATCAGCCCGGCCGAGGACAAATAACGTAGCCGAGGGAACACTGATGTTCCCTCGGCCTGGCTGATGAAAACCGCAGTAGCGGTTGAAAGCTTCCCTGGTAACAAATGTTATAACTGGTGAAAACGAAGAAGATCGCGAATTCCCCTTACCCTGGCCGAGAACTACCGAGG
This sequence comes from Balanus nubilus, assembly GCA_031763405.1. Classification (NCBI taxonomy): domain Eukaryota; kingdom Metazoa; phylum Arthropoda; class Thecostraca; order Balanomorpha; family Balanidae; genus Balanus; species Balanus nubilus. The sequence goes on from JARFNZ010143600.1 coordinate 5,523, forward strand.
GTCCTCACTTCAGGCTGAAATAGTGCCCCTCCAGAGAGGCCCTGCTGAGGACCCTCATACAGAGTCTACAGAGGACCTACAAAGAACCCTAATACAGAATACAGGTGGAATCGCCACACTGCAACTGTGAACCAGTGCCGGAAACAGTTAAACACTACTTTTTCCTTTGTCCCCAGTAGGTATGCTTTGAAAAGAGAAGAACTGGAGAGGACGTTTATAAATTTGATAAGAAATTAGATAAAATTAACTGTTAGCGACAAACTAGTTGTAATATTGTATAACGGTCGTTCTTTGAATAATGCTGCTGGTTTGGCTGTCGCTGCATGTGTGCAGAAATATATTATAAATACAAAACGTTTTGATAGGAAATCTCTCCTTTTGTGGTTAGTCCATGATACAATCTACTGGCAGTTGCTATGTAGGTACAAATATATTGTCTTAATATGTATATGATCGGGGTAATGTGTATGTAACATGTACGATCGAATCGAAGGAAGACATGTGGATGTGTGGTCTGTGGAGCAAATGCGTCTTTTTGTGTTTGCTTGTGATGCAAGTGAATGTATGATATTTATGTATTTGTGTATGAGTGGATAGGGTGCCACGAATTAACTACTTACGTGCATTTGCACATTTACACTATTTCTATTCGATTGGTTTTGTTTTGTTTGAATTCAGCAGACCTACAAAGACCCTTGCACAGAGGACCTGTAGAGGACTCTTATGCATAGCCTAAGACCTATAGAGGACCACATATAGAGCCTTCAGAGGACCCTTCTGCCTACAAAGGACCTTTCTGCCTACAGAGCACGCTTCTGCATACAGAGGACCCTCATACAAAGTCTACAGAGGACCATTATACATAGCCTACAGAGGACCCTCATACAGAGCCTACAGAGGACCACTTTGCCTACAGAGGACCCTCAGGTTGACAGAGGACCCTCATGCCTACACAGGACCCCCATGCCTACACAGGACCCCCATGCCTACATAGGACCCTCAGCCTGACAGAGGACCCTCAGGCTGACAGAGGACCCTCAGGCTAACAGAGGACCCTCATGCCTACAGAGGACCCTAATGCCTACAGAGAGCCCTAATGCCTACATAGGACCCTCATGCCGGTAAAGAACCCTCATGCCAGTAGAAGACCCTCAAACCTATAGATGAATATCCTACCTACAGAAGACCCTCCTGCCTACAAAGGACCCTCATGCTGACAAAGAGCCCTCATGCCTAAAGAAGACCTCTTGAAAACAGAGGACACTCATGTCTACAGAGGACCCTCATGTCTATAGAGGACCCTCCTGTCCACAGGGAACCCTCAGGCCGGCAGACGATCCCCAGGCCAGCAGAGAGCCACTGAGGTTTGCATGGAGGCAGAGGCGGCGGAAGGAGGGGGGGGGGGGGGCAAGGGGAGGCGGTTTCCCCCCTAAACTCAGCCGAGGGGCGCCTTGTGTTTCGGCCGGGGCGGCCTAAAGGTTTGATGGGGGAGGGCAACCTGGCAAGGGACACATGGTCAGGGAGACGTGCTAGCAAGGCGCGCCTCTGATGACCTAGGAGATGACTTGGTAGGCGCCCCCTTGGTGGCCTGGCAAGGGTCCAAACGGCGTCAGGGCCAGAGGCGCCACTGGTGATCTGAAAAGCGCCCTAATCCCTAGTAAGGGCCGCCCTTGTGGTCTGTGAGGTGACTTGGCCAGGGACGCCCCTAGTGGTGTGGGCGTTGGTCTGGTAAAGGGCGCTCCTGGTATTTTTAGAGACAACGTGGTCAACGGCGCTCTCGGTGATCTTAGAGGGGCATTCCTTACTAGGGGCGCCCCTCATGAGCTGGGAGGCGCCCTAGTAAAGGGCGCCCTAATGGTCTTTCAGACAGTCTGGCCAGAAACGCCCCTTGAGTTCTTAGAGGTGGCTTAGTCTGTGGCGCCCCTGGCGGTCTGAGAGGGACCTAGGCCAAGGGCGCCGCTGGTAGTCTGGAAGGTGACCTGGTCAGGGGCGCCACCGTGATCTGGTCTGGAAGACGCCCTAGTGAGGGTCACCCTGGTGGTCCACTATGTCAAGCGGGGGGCGCCTCAAGGAAACAACTGCAATGCATCAGAGTTTGTTTATATATTTGTAGGGGCGCCTATCAGTAAGGGTGTCCCGATTTTGTTTCCCCTGTCCTAATTTACCTTTCGCCGCCACTGAATGTGCATGTTAAATTTTGAATAAGAGGAGGTGTACTTCGATACGATTTTTTTAGTGATTAAATAGTTAAGTGCACAAATGGGCCCGCTTGTTTCTGACACTCCGGTCAGGAATGGGGCTTGTTTTTCATAGCTGGATGTTCGAGACAGGTATAATGTTTTCCTCATTTCCCTGTCACCCGTGACCACTGGAGGATCCAGGGGGGGGGGGGGGAGTGGCAATAGGGGCAAATGCCACCCCCAAAAACAACTGAAATCGGCGAAAATTTATACATTTCAAAATGTAGAAGTAAATCTAAGCAACTTTTACAAAAGAAAGTTTGCTGAAAAAAGCGAAATTCGATGAGTTATCCGATTTTTGTTGAACCTGTTTGGGATGTTGTCCCTCCCCTCCAAAAATGATAGAAACCGCCGTTCTGGATCCACAGGTGCCTGTGACACCGGTCCCATTTCCATGCCCCGGCATCTCCGTTTTACTTCCCTATCCTTATGTTTCTGTCCCCGTGAACACGTCTGCACGTTTCCGTCCCCATGTGCCCCCTAGTGGGATATCATGCTGACCTACTACAATACTATAACTTTAGCTGCTATGTTGTGATACTTGAATGGCCAGCGAACATTATTTGATTAAAAAACAACTGTTAAGACAATATAACATATCTTTAAATTATAGTTTTCACACGCTGACCTCACCTGGACCTGACGCTGATATCGTTCCCGCCGCCTTCTAAAAACGAAATATACCTTACGCTTTCTTAGGATGTCACGCTGATACTGGAATATTCAAACTTTAACTGTTATGTTGACTGTTCGGAACATATTACAACATCCTGACATAACCGGTTTCATTCACTGACATTGTTGCTGATACAGCTCCCGCCGCGGTCTGCTGGGCATGGTGGCAAACAGAACAAACTTAAACTACTTAAACATACATGAGGAAAACATGACGAAAACATACATGACGAATAGCGAATGTAGCAATGCATAAAAGAACAACAACATCCAACCTCACACAGCACCTGTCGGCGCATCACTGGTTATACGGCCTTGACATCACTGATCGCAGCGTCGATATGAACTCGTATGCGTTCGGTGAGAATTTGAACGGAAGCACGTGCCGCCACCGTCGAGTCGCCCGGCAGTGGATGATGCCAGAATGAGGCACGTTTGCACGTGCCGCGTGCACCAGAATCGTCCGAGTGGCGATTTTGCACGCCATTTGAAGTTCTCTGATATGCCCGCACACAGTGTATTTTTTCACCATCCAGCCGCCAACCGTTTTAGCTTAGGCGGTGGAGATGAGCAAAGAAGAATGCGGACAAACAGACATATAGACAGAGTTTAATTACTCAAATATTATTGTAGATGCATCCACACAAAACTTTGGAAGTAAATTTCGGACCAAGAAAATAGGCATGACAGGCCAATTATAGGACAAACGCATGACATATATTTCGTTGTCATAGTTCAATTCCATGATCTTCGCACTCTCACTCTTCCCAGGGACGTCATGAGTTGATGCGAGCTATCGAGGACCACAACAGTGACGATCCGGCCCTGCTGAACTTCAGGCACGGGGACGTCCTGCGGGTCGTCAGGAGACACAGGCGCAACAAACAGGGTGAGCCAACCGAGCTCGGCTACTTCACTTGGAAAAAATATCAGATGTGATTTTGGCAAGGGCGGCGCCACACGAAAGCTAGTGGGATGAAGGCCTACTGAATTCGATTCTTGACATGCAACTTGCGGTGGTATGTGCAAGATTTATATCGATAGGGTTGAGTAAGTAGGTGTGATCAAACTGGGCTCCCAACGTGTGCCTGGATTTCAGACACCTTAACGCGCGCTCTACCCTTGTGGGTGTGTGTGTGGGGGGGGGGGGGGAGTATTTCCGCTCCCCTCAGGTTTTCAGTCGATAGCGGAAAGAACAAACTACCCGCCAAAATTGGGACACCTGTTTGGGCATTAACCGCGCTTTTGACCCCAGGTCGTCCCGGGTCAGGTCACCAGTCCAGGTCACGTGACCACACATCCAGAAAGGTTTGCGGTAGTGCCAAAGTCACAGTGATTGACGGCTATATTTGAAACCTACAGCAATATATAAGGGCATCAGTACCCACAACTTGTATATCTCAGTCTTTTTGTGCCGTTGACCTGAGGTCAGGTCATTTTCCTGGCCTCCCCATTATACGTCAATTTCTTTCAGCATCATGTTATCTTAGACCATTATTGATGATACAGGTGCAACAACAACAACTACAACAACAACAAAAGCAAAATGATGATACAGTATCAGTGACCTCTTACAAGGTCACTCGAGGTCACCTGGGATCCTAAACTCTTTTTGCCAGTAACTTTTGATAGAATGAAGTTAGAAACGTGAAAATGGTACCTAGTGTTTGTTTCGTCAAGACGCATTGACTCATGGGCAGCATGACCCAAATTTATCTACTTGGGTCACCACGTGACCTTGACCCTAGGTCAATTTTTGAAAATGACCTTAGCATGTCAAAATTGATATCCCGCGCCGTGCCGGTGCTCGGCGCCACCCGCCTCGTGCCGGGGGGAGGGGTGTTTGACCACCCCCCCCCCCGTTCTAACTCGGCTCCTAGGCACT
>JARFNZ010143610.1:0-18385 GCA_031763405.1 Balanus nubilus
TCCGTCCCTCCCCCTGGCAGGGCGTGCAACCCCCGGAGCACGGCGGTGTGTCCTGAGCAGCCAGATAAGCACGCTCGCTGGGTCTGAGCGGGACTGTAAAGCCAGTGGAGAGCGTATTTCGGTCACGCTGAGCCTGACTGCGGAGTTGGCTCAGCACACCCTGAAGCACGCCAGGGCAGCACCGCTCACATGACCAAGCACGTTGGAGGTTTTTAGCATCGGGTTCGACTTAGCCCGAAGCACGTGCGATACCAGTCAAAAACGCCAACACCTGGCCGAAACGTCTGCGCTCTACATCCTGAGTCCAGTTGCCCCATATTCTTAACCTATTCATGATTTGTTTACATATTTATTTATATATTTATTTATCCTTCATGTCATTTCACTCACAGCCTTAGCCGTCGTCTATATTTTCTCTTACGATCGATTTGTGACGATTTTAAGCACAAGTATGATCAAGTATTTCCACCTAGAAAAAACGAACGCTTGTACTCATACCAGCTGCCCAATATCAACTTCAAGAGGCCACACTCCTGATCGATAACGCCCATCTCTGCTCAAAACACGGCCATTCGCTGCTAGTACGACAATCAGATGGACGTGCTACAAGCACGTCCATCTGCTGCGGAGGACGGCCATCTCTGGCTAGAGAATGGCTATTTCTGGGCAGAGCACGGCCATATCTGAACTGAGTACGGCCACATCTGAAACGAGCACGACCATCTGCCGCTGAGCACGGCGCTGTTCCCAGAGGAGCACGTCCATCGGCGACTCCGGCCGCTCGGGGCCGTACCGGGGCCGTGTCGGGGCCGTGCCGGGCCGGGTCGGGGCCGTGCCGGGCGTCGACCGATGCCGGCGGCTGCGGCGCTCCAGCGCGGCCGTATCGCCACGCCCGTCAGCGGCCACGCCGTATTTCAACTCCCGCGGCGGAAGCGGTAGGCGGCTGCGGCGGGCGGTGCGCCGATTACGCCGCTGCAGCGCCGATTGCAGCGCGCCAGTCTGGCCGACGCGCCGTGATTGTCATTCGCGCCGTGGGTTCCATCAGCCGGCTGCTGCGCTCCGCCCCCGCGTGGCGCGCCGCCCCGCCGCCTCTATCCATTATGCATGCGTGCACCGTTGAGTTTCAATATTTATATGACTGGACGGTGTCCTCTCGTATTGCGTAATGGCCGAGTTATGTCGGCCGCTTCTTTGTCGTCCAATAAAAACGGCGCCGAAGGTGCTGTGCGACCATGCCGTCAATAATCTTTGCAGTGACGTCACTCGCAAACGAAAGTGGGAAGGATAGGCGCCGAGGGGGCGTTGTCGAATAACGTGACCGTGCATGGGATACTCGGTAGTTGTCATTTATTCCGTGACTCGACTTAATATTTCGACACGATTAAAGCGCAGCCGCCCTTGAACCCGATAAACAAAGGCGAGAGAGTGACTGTGTTGTCGCACAAGTGTTTGTTTCTGAAAGTGATGGATTGTGCGACGCGGAATTCTGCGTAAATATATACAGCCATAGACGACATAAAGCCAGGTTTATGACGGCTGTTATGCCATCTGAGATTCATCATCAAACAAAGAATGCTGCCGTGAGGCGGAAGCTTGGCTTCCGACAGCTGTGAGAGCTCAATTGAGCAAAAACGATCTCTGACAGATCGGAGGTTTCGCATCTTTTCATCTTTATGACGAACGATATGCATGCACTCACGTACCGAAAGATGAAAGCGGTTGCGGGCCACAAAAAAAACGATTGGTGATGAGAAAAACGTACGTAAAGGAACGCCTGCTGTTGGTACAACAGATTGATTGCCATCGTACTAAGTTGTAAATCACGGCAGTGGTTACGAAAATGCTCCACACATCGGAACACCTGGCAGACAGTTACAAATACTCGATAGCGCCTTCAAATAGCCCCACTTTGATCCGCTCACTTCACTGTGGCTTCTCCCCAAATCAAGTCATAAATCATCAACTCTGACGCGGACAGACAAGTTTACCTCCGACTATGACACTATGACAAGTTTACCTCCGATTTCGCTCCGTACACCGCCGCTTTTCACCCATACACACTGATATCGTCCAATCAAAATAAACACCAGTTGACATAACTGTGTGCCTTGCTCTTCAACCGCGCGCAGTTTATTGCTTGTCTGACCTTCCCTTCAGGCTGACAAAGTCTCCTTTGGCTGTTCGTTATCTGAGACAGCCTCTGGTGTATTTCCAGACATCAACTCCCCGTTCTCGGTGAACTTGGGAGAGGCGGATGTTGGACCATTTGTGAGGACAGACACGCGTTGCTAACCATGTGATGCCAAACACGAGACGCAAGATGCAGCGCCAGTCTACCAGAGATCTGAGCGACCCGCAGCAAATGCATGCCAGTGACCTCTCCATGAACAGAACTGCAGTTATAAATCTCTGGCATGACGCTGGGTCGTAATTTTCCACCACTCTAATGACGCACACGACTGTCCTCCACATGTCGGCACTTATCCGAAAGAAAATAAGCAAACATTCGCTTTAACTTGTTTACTGTCACATAGACTATATTCATTCAGCGCGGGCAATTTGATGGTGTCAGATTACAACTTATCTGGTACCTGGTACATTTGTTTATTTCTGTTTTGAGTTCCACCTCGTCACTAGCCGGTCGATCCCTCCATTGCCCCGCGTCCCCGCGCACCCGCGTCCCCCGTACCCCACCCTTCGCCCTACCCCGCCCCTCCCCCACATGAGACCCCTCCCTGCACATGACGGAGGGTGCATGGTAGAGATGCAATATTTTCCTCAAAGTCGAATACCGGCCCCACACCACACCACCACATCAGCCAAAAATACCGGGAATATACCGGCTCTGTCATTGCCATTGCATTATCACACATGATCAAATACCGCATTAATAGCGCCGGTACTGAAAATATACCAGCATGCCGGTATGGCGGTACAGAAATATTGCACCTCTAGTGCATGGGTCCATTGCCCTGCGGCGCATCGGCCCAGCTAATTGCGGTGGGCTGCAAATTTATCGGACAGGGTAGCGGGCCGGCCTGGCTCGCCCTGTGCAGGGGAGGGTGTGACGCTTTGATAAGACCGCACCCCCTGATGCCTAAAGAGGACTGGTGACGCCATTACCCCGCCGGCTACTGCTGCAGGCATCCCTGGTACGTGACCAAGGGATGGTGTACATACTTGACCTCAAAACGAGCCAAATCGAGACAAGTAGAGACAAGGGATCGCAGACCGGAGCTGTAAGAGGTGACGAGAGAATATCTGAGCATCTTGCAGCGTCGTTTCTCTGCCGAAGCACCGAAAGTGAAAACGCCAGAGCCTGACAGGCAGTGATTGATCAGGAAATTTACAAGCCGTAAATGTGACAGCAATATGTAGTGAATCATTATGATGAGACCAGGCGCGGACGTTCGAACATCTCATATGTCTGCAGCGCAGTCTCTCGTCCTGCGTTGTCTCCGTGTCTCCGTGAAGGAGACAAGAAGAGGAGACAAGGACAGCCTCGAGCGATCGTGACACCTCAACGGAACCGCTCCCTTCCTCTCTGTTGGTCCGGGTGGACGAGGTTCAATCAGGCAGCTCGGGCTTTTACGACAGTCCCGAACAAACACCAACACCGCTCCGACCAAGACGACGACGCAATGAGAAAGCCGCGGCACTTCTCTCTGACAAACAGCCTCCACCCGCCGCCCCCGCCCCCGCCCAGCGGCCGCCCCCGCCCCCGCCCGTCAGCACCTCGCCCTCTCACGCCGTCCTCCCGCGGCACGCAGCGGCGCCGGTGCGGCTGTGTGTAGACAAGTCAAGTGTTGATATACCCAAACCTGGTACCCAAACCTGGCCCGTAGCGGCCCATAGCGAACCCTGCCTTGGCCAAGTCTGGCGGGAGATTCACACTGATTGGAGCGAGACACGGCCATAAATTACTCCGTCACTGGTCAAAGGAGGGCCGCTGAAGAGGACAGCGCCCTCCTCTCTGAGGACACCATGTGCGGGACAGGACAGGCGCCGGAGCGGGACAGGACAGGACAGGCGCCAGAGCGGGACAGGACAGGACAGGCGCCGGAGCTGCACCGGTTCGGTCTCCGGCCCGTCGCCAGTTCGGCCGCCGCGCTGGTCAGAGAGGAGACGCGTGGAGACATGTAAGACACAGGAGACACGGAAGGAGACGGATGGCCGGAGTGGCGGAGTGGACAGCTCCGGCGCCGCGGACCGTTGTTGAAGTTTCGGTGACGTTCCCCGCCGGAGGTCGGCCAAGTAAAGCCGACAACGGAAGGGATCGGACTGAGCGGGACTGGGAGGAGGAGGTCGGGGCTCAGCTGAATGGATCGCCGTTTTCAACAGCCTTGATTTATGCCTGCGTAAAGGCTAATATTTTCAGCGATTGCCCGATAAATTTCCTATTCAGTCTCTGCCAGTGTAAATCGCTAACGGAGTCTGAAGGGACAGGCCATCTTTTTAACATCTTCCCGGGATTCTCACTCAACAATAACACACTGCGTCCAAAGTGTTCTGAGGGTAGTTTAGCACGGACATTATTCAATTATCGAGCATGTACCAAATCAGTACCATGGTATGTACATGCAACTTCTCAATAATACACAAAACTGACATTGACCGTCACTGTGAAAATAAACCAAACATTTTCCGCCCAAATGCAAAATTATGTCATCGCATCAATTAAAGGAAGCAGACATCAACAAAACACAGTCCACAAAGGCGCCTGCAGCAGCAGCAGCAGCTGCCTCGACCATCGTGCAATATCAGCTTCACAGTGCTGGTCCATGGCTGCCTCGGCCAGGTCCCCGCGGAGCTGAATGAGCTCATTGAAGCCATCAGGGAACTCACTGGTCCTGACGCACATGCCCCCTCCCTCCCCGTCCCCTGGACGATAAAGAAGCGCAGAGGGACGCCCCCGTCACGGCGGCGGCCCATGGACAGCGCGGCCTCTGACACCGTTCAATCTGGGTCAGACAGCGGCGATAAGCAGGCTGTGACAGAGACCGATCCCGCTCTCTGGCACTACCGGCGTCTGCGTGGCGTCGATTGGGCGGCACGTCCGTCCGTCCCGCCGCGGCGCAGGTCCGTTGGGTGCCGCGGACCACACGGACAGTCAAGGCCAGACCGACAAGACGCGACGCTGCGATACGTTCAACTTTCCCAGGTGGCCGTCAATCGCTGGTGACAGTGCGACGGGTCCTTCCCACCCGTCACAGCCCGTCGTGGGTCCCCGCCCGCCCCTCGTCCCCCTCCCGTCCCCAGGTCCTGCACGGCAGCGTGCAACATGTGCGCCTCTGCCGGGCGGCAGCAGGAGCAGCCGGTGTCGTCGGCGACGGGACGGCGACAGCGCTGGCGCCGGGGGACGGCCGGTTCCGAGAGCTGGGCGGCTGGATGGCGTGTCGCTATGCTGCCTGGTGGTGGAGTCATGCTGTGACGAGGAGGGGACAGGGGGGGGGGGGGGCTGAGGCGGCTGCAGAGAGCAGGAGGTTATGAGACGTCCAAAACAGACGCCGAGAGGCTGCAGGGCAGATCACCACCACCACCACCACCACCACCACCACCACCACCACCACCGCCGCCGCCGCCATGGCCACACCGTGACGGAACAGATTCCCACGCCATCGGGACGGCTTTCCGGCTGGCCGGCCGTTCCTGTGCCTCAAACGACCATACGACAACCGCCAAACAGATCGGGCCGACCAACACCGACCACAGCCGTATGACGCGAATGGTGAGCTGTTGTTGTTTACCGGAGTTTTGGGGCGCGTCGACAACTGACGTCATTTTAAGCCCATGCGATACAACTATTTCACAAGTTTCCTGAACCCAGGAACAGAAAAGTGCACATCATGGAGACGCACACATGCCGAGAATGAGAGAGGAACGAGGAAAGGCGAAGGGAAAAACAAAAGACGGGAGTCAAAACCAGAATGAGAGGAGAGGAAATAGAGATAAAACAAGCATTAGATAATGTTTGGAAAACACAGCTCAGTGATATGGAAACTGATCAGAAGGAAAATCGCCAGCGGTAGGAAGGAAATCACATACAAAGGAAAGTGGAAGGCCAATCAATTTTAGCATAAACACCTACACAGCAAGACCTAATGACTTCTCGATTATCACCAAGCGACGATAGAATGGGAAGAACGTTTTGCTCTTGGTCTTTGCAGTCTTGCGCAGCAGGCACCGCGACGAATAACGAGCCCCATTGTACTCTAGATATCACCAGGATAATATATTGGTAGGCGCACTGTATATACCAGTATACCAGTATATACCAGTGCGCGCCGCACTGCCCGTTGTTTAGGGCCTGGTCCGGCACCGCCGGCCGGCGCTGGTCACAAGGTCGTAAAACACGACAGCAGCCTATTCCCATATTTTCACGCTGTGAGCCTCAGAGCGGCCACTATCACTTCCCACTCGTTCCGTAAAGCCGTTACGTCCAGCCGTGCTGATTGTTTACCGGTCTGAGATGAAACACAGCGGCCGGAGCCGTGCCGTGATTTAGCCGTGGCGGCGGCGGCGGCGGCGTCTCCGCCGTGTTTGTAAACACGGCCAAACAGCCGGCCCGGCGCCGACAGTACCCCGGCGGGCCGCTCTCAACAGCCGCCCGTAGAATACGGCCGCCGCTGTAGTGCGCCGTGTGTCAGTCGGAATGAGCCCCGCGTCCGCCGTGGGAGAGATAGCCGCGCGGGGAGTCCGCACCCGCGGCAGCCGCCCGCTGCGGTACGTGCTGCACGGCCGCGGCCCGGCTTTTTACGGCCGGTAGACCCGTGTGAGTGGGAGACACTGCAAACCTTTCCCGCGGTCAGTGGGCAGGACAACGGTGACCGGATGGGTCAGCCGCCCGGCAGCATTACCATTCAGTCCACCGGGCAGGACAGGCTCCGACGCCCAGCTCTGACCGTAAACAGGCAGGCATATGGTCCAAGGTCGACCTGATGACCACGACAATGACGTACCAAGTGAGGCATTTCAGATCGACTAGATACGAAACAACAACACTCATATCGCTATAAACGGCGCTTATTTCACCGCATAAAGACGGAAGTAGAACCTGTGAAAACGACCTGGGACCGCAAAGTCACGAATTCAGTGCTGGCTGTCCCTAACTAGATTTCAGCGCTCGCGCGCGGATAGGAAAGTTTTAGTTTAGTTCCCAGCATGAACGTTCCTACACAAAGCATATCGTACTCGTTATACTTGCATCAGCAAGACTGCAACAAAGCATGCACCGTGTCCCATTTTCTTGACGAAGAAACACTCATAAAAGCTACGCAGTTAGCGCAAGCTTCGTCAGCGAGCCTCAAGGCACCCACTGCGCTCCAGTAACGAGTCAGCAATCCCGAACGCTAGAGGAATGCGGAAGGCAGTCGGTCGACCGCCCGCCGACGGCGCATGGCGCCGGCCCACTTCCCGTCCGAGTACCGCACCGTGATGGGAGGATGGCGGCCTCTGTTTTACCCATCACGCTCCTCCGACGGACAAGAGAAGTACTGACAGGATCGTTAGTTCAAATAGCCCGGCGGCACGGAGCGTGGACGGCTGGAGCCGGGATACCCCACCACATATACAACCGGCTGGATACCTCACCACATATACCACCGCGCAGGGAGAGAGTTGGAGCCAGGGCGACGCAGTAGCGGCTCCCCTCTCCGGTTCTGTCAGCGGCTCGTTTCACGGTGCCCGGTGGGATGTCGTGTGTACGTCATCTCGGACTGTCGCTCCCCCTCCCCCGCCGCCCCCGCCGCCGCCGCCCCTGCGCCGTCACCGGTCTCCGGCGAGCCGTCTGTCGCCAACTCTCCCTCGTACGAGCCGAGCAGCCAGGACCGCCGGGATCGTCAGCCGCCAGCTGCCTCACTTTCCCATCCCCACGTCCTGATGACGGTGAAGAGGCTCAACTTCAGCGGTTCTGACTGTCTAGAGACACAGTTTCAGTGGCTCCGACCGAGTGGAGGCGGCTTTCAAGCGGTCCTGACTGCGCCGAGTTCAGCGGTCCGGACAGAACACAGCAGGCGATCGCATCAGGTCCGCCCCCTGCTAGTCATCCAGCCTCTTGAGTGCGCCGTTCAGCCCTGCTCTCGGCCTCAGCACGGCCTCAGCACGGCCTCAGCACGGCTGCAGGTCGTATCCAGCGGCCTGACGACCGGCTCGTCCCGGCTCGTCCCGGCCAGGCCCCGTTCCCACCCGGAGTTTACAATCTGCCGGCCGGTCGGGAGAGCCGGCCGTATATCTGCCGCCTGTTTACGGCCCGGAGACAGGCGGCCGGCTGTGATCTCCGAGCAGCAGCAACGCAGCAGCAACACAGCAGCAACACAGCAACGGCGGCAGGACGGCGGCTGGCGGCGGGCGGCGGCGGGCGGCGCTGGGCAGTGGGCAGTGTGCGCAGCCTGCCAGCGGGCCTTCCGGCGCTCAAACACGGCCCAACAAAAACTGGTCGGCACAGCGGCGAACCCCCGGCGCCGGCGCCAGACAGCGAACCGGGGAGCCGAGACCAGACGAGAGCCGGGACGGGACACAAGAGACGGGAGCCGAGACGGGAGCCAGGGCGGGAGCCAGGGCGGGAGCCAGGGCGGGAGCCAGGGCGGGAGCCAGGGCGGGAGCCAGGGCGGGAGCCGGACGGGAGCCGGACGGGAGCCGGACGGGAGCCGGAGTCGCCGCGTCAGGCCGGGAGCCCAGAGCCGACAAAGCCAGGGCCGGAGCCCCGCTGTCCCAATCGGGAGGAGCGAAGTTGAGTGAGCAGGAATGAGCGACGCCCCGAGTTAATCACCCTGCTCCCCTCTCCAGCCTCCACCACACAGCCGCAGCTAGAGGCAGCGCAGCACGGAGGTCCGGCCCCTCGCAGATTGGTTCCGCTCAATATGCAGCTGACGCCGATTCCAGGCTGCCGCGACGGGCCGGAGGGGTATTCGAGGGCAGGAAGGAGGGGAAGATGGCCGCCTGTTTGTCCGCCTAGCCACACATCGGCGTCACATCCCGCCGCAACTACAGAGGGCGCGGCGGACTGTCGAACAGCGACTCAGGGCATACGGGCCGTCGTGACGGTGAATCGATTTGCGAGCGATTTTGCCGACACGAGAGCGTCGAGCGCGCCGCGTCATGGCACGACACTTTATTCCCGCTGCCGGAGGCCGAGTGGCTTGCAAAGACGGCCGCGAACTGATGACGCACGGCGGGCGGGCGGGGCGGGGCGGACGGGCGGGGCGAGGCGGGGCGGCCGACCGGCAGTGACCGCCCTGCACAAACCGACGAGAGACAAAAACCCGACCGCAGCAGCAGCGGTGGCGAGGCAACGACCGGACCCGTTAGAAACGTCCGGTCCGCCGCCAGACAGACCGACGCTGTGACGTTTAAAGAGCTCCGTCATGCACGTCGGCCGAGCATTGCGTCAGTGCAGCCGGCAGCGGAGCACAATAGCATTAGCAGCCGGCATTGCGGAGTCTGGAGGAAAATCCGGGAGATGCTCCAACTGAGCTGCAGCGGGCGGCAGTCTCCGCGCCCGGCCTCCGGGATCACGGTGCAGTCCGACCCGGCGACAGACGAGATCTCAGTCGGTTTCCCCTCACACCAGCACCACTCCCAGTTCCGTTCTCAGAAGAACAAACCGCGGCCCCGGCAGTCAACCGGTCACTAACGGTGATCACGGTGTTTACACCGGCGTCGTAGATAGCACTCCGAATCGCGGCCGGAGCGGGTCGCTGTCACGATACGCCATAATCGATCGTGATTTACGATTAGCCGCGTTTCCATTAGCGACAAGAACACGATTCGCGTCAGATAGCGAGCATCCCCGCTTGTTTGATTCCCAGATCTTCGCAGAGCGAACAGAGCACGCGTTGGCGGCGGAGACCCCGGCCATCATGGCCACAGCCGCCGCTGTTTATAAACAGACCGGCTAACAGACCACGCCGCCAGGCCGACTCGCCTTATAAAAGACCCGGAGGGCGTCCTGAAAGGAAAATAAACAGCGCTGGTCCCAGCACAGCTCCCCAGCGGCCACTCGAGGCCAGCGCGTCCGCTGCGTCGCGCTTTCAGAGGGCGTCAAGGGTTCATCGCTCCCCTCTCCTCTGCCCCTCCCCCCGAATCGCTTCTCCACGGACCAGGCCGGGACGGTATTCGTAACGAGGCGATGACGCCGGCCGACACCGGCGCGTCATAAATACAAATGATAGCTGCGCCGATCTGTCACTCCCCACGGCGCGCCGGAGCAACAAGCCGCGCCGGCACGAGCCGAACACGCCCCAAACACCACGCTCCCGCCCGCTCCGCCCACTCCTGCCCGGCCCGGGACGGTCCTGCCGCACTGTGGGACCACGAGGGGAGGGGGGGGGGGGCACAAGGCGGAGCCGCACCGCGGCACGCAGCGCGGCCGATCAGCATGCCGGACAGCCGAGACGCGGCAGGTATGTCGACAGGAAGTGACTGACGGATTCGTCCCTTCACAGGCACGCGGCGGCGGCAGAAGATAAAGATGTCAACGAAGGAGAAAGGAGCGGTGAAGAAGGGAACACGATGACAGGGAAGAACAGTGTTTCCAAGAGCAGTGTCGGGTGTTTAGTGTGATAGACCAAACTCTAAACTTATTTTGGCAGACATGTTGAGCTATATTCTCCCGCATTTCACTCTCACATTCAGTCTCACGTTCACCGGTCGGCAGCCAGGAGAGTTTGTTGCTCGGTCTAGTCCGTGGTTTGGCCGGTCGGCGGCTCAACCATCACGGGGATTCCGTGTGACAATGCGCCGCGTGATACCGCCCGCCGATCACACACCGCGTGACGTCACAAGACCGCGGTCCGTCACCGACAATCGACATACCAGACATTGCTTCTAACCACCATGCCACAGCCAACTTTCCACCCAAGGCTCCATTCTGGCGGAAGACGGCGGCGTCACGCGGTCGCCTGTGGAGCCATCCGCGGTCCGGCGTCGGTCATTCTGAGGTGACCGGCGGCCGGGCGGCGCCGCTACGGTCATCTGGACCCCGGGCCCACCGCTCGCCAGGCCCACCGTCAGGTAGAAGAGAAGAGGCAGTCACCGGAGGCGGCCAACGAGGCCCCGGGGAGGCGGGCTCGGCGGCGGCCCCGGCCGCGGCGGCTCCAATGGGCCACTTACTGACCCGCGGCCGCCGTTAACCGCTTCAATGACAGCCAATCATGTTATGGTGCAATTATGGACCGGCGGATGATGGTCGGGTAAAACGCGATACGGCGCGACGCATGAATACCTGGTATTCGCCATCGCGACATGTCAAAATGCCGCCTGCCACGTTGGAACACAACTGAAAACAGGCGCACAAAACAGGCCAGGGCAGCGGACAATACCAGTCACAGCAGCGCGTGAGTAGAAAGCCCGGGCCTGGTTCGCTTTCGTCGTCCCGTGCCGTGGAGACAGGACACGACTTCACGATCTCTGCTCGTCACGCCAGATTTAACTCGTTCTCACTTTAAAAAAGCGCGAAAACGTTTTCACGTTTTTCAGTGATTAGTTCGCATCAAGCGTGACAGCTGGGCGCTAATGCCGACAGCGCGTTCGATTCCGTGTACAGCGTCAGGCTCACTTCGGGAATTAGACTACCGTGCTAATTAGTGTACCAAAGAAGCAGCATTAGCGCCGAGACTGCCGACTCAATAGTTCTCAAGACAAAGGCAAATTACCGCTGGACGGCCGTGCAGTTGCTGGTTTCACCGAGCGCGCCACAGATGCAGAGAGCAAAGCGGACAAGTTGGCGTCTCAGAAAGTTGATACCAGTGTCACGACTGCCGCAGAAAGCGACAAGCCGAGACAAACGATGTCTTAGAAAGTAACCAGATTGCGACGGATATCCGTCGCGGCAGCCAAAGTCCCTAAGTCCAAGAATGATGCCGATCTTGTTACCTACTAACCATCTTCGTGCATGGCGAACGAGCACCACACCACGGCAGACAAGGGGAGGAACATGACAAGTCAGCTCCATAAACACCGGCGTAACAGCGAGGTGAAGGCCGACCACAGAGTTCATCGCCTTTCCGACAGCCTACGACCATTCAGGCCGCACGACGTAACCACTAACAGCGCTACTCTCTCACGCCGAGCACGCTCGACCGCTGCGCCAGCCACCGTGAGCGGCCAGTCGGTGAGCCAGCGCCGCTCGCGTCAGCGTTCTTTCCCGTGTTTCTCCATCGACACTGCGTGGGTGTGTCATTATGTGTATCAAGCAAACGACCCGTGCCGAAAACGCATCATCATTTAAGTTTCAACGCCTCCCGAGCGACCCAGTGACCCGACCTGATCTCCATCCAACCACCCGCCCGCCGGGCCTCGCGTTATGATGGATTACTGATGCTGCGGTCGCGCCGACAGCCAAGTTATTTCGGACGATAACCAAGCGCTAACATCTAATTAGAGACGATTAGCGATGTTGATCGATTCTTATTTCTGAGTCACTCCTCATCTGGTTGTCATGTCGGGCCGTTTACACTAGTTGGTCGTGACAGATGCCTGTGGATACTGTCTGCGCCATAAACGGATGAGCCAGTGTCAACTAATGAATGATGTCCACTAATCAGCACCGCCATCGCAACTGCTATCGCCATCGCTATCGCAACCGCTATCGCCATCGCTATCGCTATCGCCATCGTCATTGCCATCGCCATCGCCATCGCCACCGCCACCGCCTTCCGGGTCGTGTCGCGCCCCCGGCAACACCAGGCCGACCTCATCAGAGACGCGGGATGGCCGCATGAGCTCTGAGAAAAACAGATTTACGGCCTTCACCGGCCGCACTCATTACGACCGACTTCAAACTGAGCCGCCGCTGCTGGCAGTCACCAGACCAGACCCAAACAGGGCTGCCGCCGCTGGCAGGCACCAGACCAGACCCAACCAGGGCCGCCGCTGCTGGCAGGCACCAGACCAGACCCAAACCGAGCTCGGCGCCAGACCAGACCAGTTACCAGGCCCTGACGCCAAGGCTGGCTTTACCACCACCCAGAACCACCAGACAGACCAGACTCTACCACGGCCACCTCTCCTTTTACCGGGGACACAGCGAGAAGAGACCGGACCAGACCCTCGGTACTGACAGCCGCTGTTATCAGGTCCATCTCTCCTGTCACCAGACCGCCACACGAGGCAGACCTTCACTCCAATGGTGAGGTCTATCTCGGCCGCAGACCTTCACACCAGCGGTGAGGTCTGTCTCGGCCACAGACCTTCACTCCACTGTTGGAAGTCTATCTCGGCCACAGACCTTCACTCCAGCGGTGAGGTCTGTCCCGGCCACAGACCTTCACTCCAGCGGTGAGGTCTGTCTCGGCTGACTGGCGGCCGCCGGAGCGCGTCCCGATCAGAGAAGGGCTCGGCAGTCGCCACAAGGCACCGCACTGCCGGTGAGAGTGAGAGTGGGCGGACTGCGTGCAGCCGGCACGTGCCACGGAGGAGGAGACAGGAGGGAGCACCTGGCCCTGCACACTGCACAGTGCACAGTGCACAGGCCTGCACACAGACGGCGAGAGAGGCGGAGAGGCAGCAGTGCAGAGAGCCAGGTAGACAGCCGCTCTGTGATACGAAACAGATGCCGTCCCTCCTGAAAGGTTCCGAGGCCTCCGACACAAGTGAGCAAACCGATACGTAGCACACCGCGAACAGACGCACACAACTGTAGACATTGGATCCTCGCCATGATAAACGACAACTGACAGCAGTTTTTGTCGAAAGGAAACAAGAAAAGAACCTGAACAGCTTTCGAATATCAAGTAACTGTGTTGATATAATGCATGTCCTGAATTTAGATGCTTCTATTATCAAGGAAGAAGCTAGTTTTGTTATCCGGCTATCTACGAACATCCCCGCCGATCAACAGCTGGGTTCAGCCAGTCGGCGCAACACGGCACCCCTCCCACAGCCAGTCGATTCCAATGGAGAATCGCCCCGCTCGCACCCAGCCGGTCTGAATGCGGGGACAAACAGGCGGCATCGATCGTCGCACACGGCCCCGCTCCCGGCACACCGTCGTACCCACGCACAGGGCAGCCGTTCACCGTCCACGTGGAAACGGGGCGACACGGACACAGATGCCGGGGTGGCACCGACCGACCACTGGCGAATGGCATCGGCATCGGCATCGGCATCGGCATCGGCATAATAGAGATAGCACAACATGCGACACTGGAACTGGGAACACACATTTAAGGAGGAAAGTCGTTATAATGTGTGGTTTTCATCTACATGACATCGCTCTCAAATCGTAGCCGCTCTACCCCGAGCAGACATTTCAGTCTTTATGACATGGTTCTCCGACCGACAATGGCTGCGCAGTGCACATTTGAAGTGTCCGATCTGCACAGGACACAGGCAGTGCAGAGTACATGCAGTGCAATGATTAACGTCCGGTCACGTGCGGGTCACTGGCGGTATGTGACGGACCGTGCGACCTACTCGGTCCAGCTCGACCCCGCACGGTGCACACGTGGGCTCCGGTAGTCCCAGCTGGAGACCCGTCCCCCGGGAACCATCAGTTTATACTTCGACTTCTCAGACATTAGAGGTCATGACTATCGCCCTGGCATCCGACGGGTGACATCACAAAGCCCGGGTTACCGCGAAACTCACTACCGCTCGAGACAGCCATCCAGCCCATCCCCTAGCGACAGAGAAGCTGCGACCTCCCGTCACGTCACACACCGCCGTCACGTCACGCGCTTCGGTCACGCCACTTCCGTCCCCGTCACGCACTTCCTCGATCAGGCGCCGGCGGCGACGTCCCGCCGAGATGCGACCTCGGCCAGACAGACTCGCGCCGCGGTCCGGGGCGATTCATCAGCGCCTAGGAACGTCCGCTCTGATCTCCGGGCCCTCTCCCTCCCGGGGGCGGCCAAATCACGCGTCTCCCGAGGACCCATCGAGGCCGCGAGCTGCTCTGAAAGGCCGCCGCCAGCGGGGAGGCTCTCCCCACGCCCGGGGCAAGGCTCGTCCCATCCCGTCTCATACCACCGAGGGGCAGCTAGTCTGGCGGCCTCTCCGGCGGGCCAAGCTGTGTGGCGGCGGCCCGGTCCGGCCGGCGGTGTCTGGCGGCGTCCCTGTTCCAGCGTCGGGACGGCGGTCTGCACCATGCTGTCCGCCGTCCGGCCAGCCCAAGGCCGCCGCTGTTGACGCTCCAATCGGTCCGATCACGTGATTGGTGACGGTATGCCGCGGGCAGACGACCCGACATACGCCGTTCGTTTGCCGCTCATCGGTCTATACGAGATGTTTCCTCATTCCGGCCGCTCGTTGCTAAGCCCAGATTCTCGCCACGGCTGGGTCGGTCACAGCAGAGGATAGCTAGCAACAGGAGCGGGGAAAGGTTGGAAGGAATCATTGAATGCAGTAGACGACTCCGGCAAAACTCTGTATAAGGCATGTGTTAGCGAGCGATAGAACTCAAGATGTTGAAAAGACGCTCGTGTAGAGTTCTCACAACGGAGACGATGGCTGCCGTTTGGGAGACGCTGAAGCGCCGTCGGCGGAGCGCTGAGAGACAACACAGCGCTGAGAGCCGGCAGGGAGAGCCGGCGGAGAGCCCGTCTCCGACTGGGCTGCGTCGTTCCCAGGCCGCTGGCTGTGCTCCCCCGCCGCGCTCAGGATCGGGTGTCGCTGCTGCCGCCGCCGCCGACGTCGGCCAAAGACGCACCCGCGGCGTGCCGGACCAACAGAGTACCGTCCCTGCCGGCCGGCCTAGAGATGCCCGGGTCTGCTCCGTGTTCAGCCTCAGAGCCCGGCTCGACCAGCAGAGACCCAGCTTGGTCCCCAGTCAGTCAGACGACTCAGACAGAGTGGTCGGCGTCGGCCATCCCGGCGGCTCCGCGGCTATGCGGCGAGGCGCGACGCCCCTCCCCGGCCACTAATTACCGACACGCGGCGGCCGGGAGGGGTCACTGGCTCGGCTCGGCTCGGCTCGCAGGGGACGACTGAGGGCGGCGAGGGGCCGCACACGCCGACGCCCCTGTCCTCTGATTTATGCTTCACGGAGCGCGACGCCAAGATGGAGAGAGGCGAAGCACGAAGATAAGTGTCATCCGCAGGCGGAAAACAACTCCCCCTGGGGAGTTTCGAAGGGTTGGGTGATCAATGGTCGTTGGATCGATGGAGTGATCCCCTGGGACAATGAAGACAAAGCTGGATTTCTGCCAGCTAGATCGTCTCAATGGAGAGGGAAGCGGGAGATACGAGGCTCGCCTCAAACCAGCTTCGCAAGCGTTTGAAATGAACGGTGAGCACCTCATCATAATATTTCCCTGCATAACCGATCGGCAAATATTTTAGCACCGTCACTTCAGCATTAGAAACGTAAATGTGCACATTCCCACTCCCAATAATGACACAGAGCTGGTGTGAAACAGAAACGCCTTTTATCGCTTCCAATTTGTATCTAATGGCACCCCTTTTCAGACATTCAATTACACTGAAAATGGAGTCAGTCCAGCTCGATCCTGCCAGTACACTGCAGACCGGGGAGACTGATAACGTCGGCAGACACTGCCAGTGCTGTGTCAGTGTTCCGCCCGGCGGGACGACATTCCGGCCTTTGTCCGGTCACAGCGGCAGGTCATCTCCCAGCCCCAGACAAACACCACAGGCCGACGGGCAGACACGACCCCGCCCCGCCCCGCCCGCGCCACGCACCGCGCCGCGATCCGCCGCCGAGCCGCGCGCCGGGCGTTCATGAGCCGGCCATTGTGCGAGTCGCCCGGACCAGCGCGGCCAGGGGCGGCCAGGGGCGGCCGGGGCGGCGCGGGGTTGCCGTGTCATGCCTCTCAGGGGAGCCGCGGGGACAGAGGCGGGGTCCGCAGCCCGCAGACCGCCAAGGACGGGTACCGCCGCGCTGTGGCCGCCGCGATCCACCCGCCGCTGCCGCAGAGGAAGTCATCGGATACGGCGTATCAGCCACAACAGCAGACAGCCGGGCGGCGTGGTCCCACCGAGCGACAACAGCAAGACAAACAACGGCGCCGTATCACGATCGGGACCATTTTCCTCTGAGATCGGATCACCTCCGGCTTACCTGCCGTCATCAGCACCTGGCTCCAGTTGTTCTTGGGCGGCGCGATGCACTGGAACAGGCTGCTGCCGGAGCTGTGGCGGCCCCTCTCGGAGCGCGGCTCCCTCATGGCGGCGACCGGCGCGCGCCACGCACACCTCCCAGCGCGCTCGTCCCCGCACGACTGACTGGCCGACGCGGCGACAGCGCAGACTACCCCGCCGCCTAGCGGCCTAGCGGCCCACCGGCGTACTACACCCCGTCAAAGATGGCAGCACAGTCGCCGCCGGGCGTCTCGCCGATCCCATCGCTCTACAACGGCGATGAGGCGGGAGATGGGACCCTGACGGCTGGCTGTCGGTCGGCGGCACGCAGACCAGACTCCGGGACGCCACGCGAGCGGGGCGTCAACAACCACTCAACAGGGCCGACCGAGTACAAAGCACGCCGCCGCGCCGAGCCCTCACCACCACCACCCGGGCGCCAAACAGATGCGCCGCGCACGACGCGTCAATTGGCTGCCTGCACGTGCGCCGCGCATTCAACACTTCACTCCGGCGGGGACACGTTTGCCCGGGGAGGTGCGAAGATGCGCCGGATGTCCACTGTCGCACCTGAACTGGCCTTGTCATCTCGACAGCATGCCGGCGAAGATGACTCGGCGCCGGCGGGCGAAGCGTCCACGAAACGTCTCGTGGGTGACTAACGCGGTGTGACTAAACAGCGTAGGAGATTACTCATCAGACGCGATAACTATCAGACTTTGTGTATGCCAGATAACGCCGTCATGTCCATCGCGGCCTTAACACCTTCAAGGCCGCGGTCAACGGTCAACAAATATTGTCTCTGGCATATATCACTCAATCAGGGGCGGCACCACGGATTTCGTCTAGCGAGAGCAGAGCTTTCCGGGGCCCCCCCAGCAAGGGGACCTCCCAACAGGGAGGGGCGGGGAGGGTCTTATTGTAACTGATATCCCGAATTCCCACTTTTTGTCGGATTTTAGTCACTTTATTGTAATACTTTGGTAATAATTAGTGGAAAAAATGATAACAATTAACTAAAAAGGGTTGCCTAAACAGGCCTCCAGAAAATTATGCGGGGCAACTGTCCCACTGCTCACCCCCCCGTTACGATGCCTCTACACTAATTACAGGGAGTGTGTCTACTGGTTTGTATCGCCCAACACATTTTTCCGACAATAAGTAGCTATTGTTTTCACGTTTGAATGAAATAAAAGTCCTAGATAAGCCTCAAATAATTGAACTTTCTCTTGAATTGTTTCAGCATATTTCGGTATTGAAGCGACATTTTATATGATGAAGGCAAACAGACGAAAGAAGAAGTAATGTAATATGGCGCACGTAAGACATTTTATGACAGTGATTACGA
>JARFNZ010143611.1:0-10322 GCA_031763405.1 Balanus nubilus
CTGTCCTGTCCTGTCCTGTCCTGTCCTGTCCTGTCCTGTCCTGTCCTGTCCTGTCCTGCCCTGCCCTGCCCTGCCCTGCCGTCCCGTTCCGTTCCGTCTCTCTACCGGTATTCTGTCAGATGTTTGCTGAGCCATCAACAGATCTGTTCCGATCCGATTACAAACCCCCGCTGACCGCGCTCCGGAACATACCCGGCGAAGAAGCCCCGGTGAAGCCCCCCCCCCCCCCCCCCTCATCGCGGCCGTCGTCCTATCCACACGGTGACCGTACATGATGACCGAATGAAGTCGCCGTACTGTTACCAGTACCATGGATACTTCGAGGAAACACGACTCTGTTGCCGAGAACTGTCTCCGCGTGTGATGTGTGTTGCTATGCGAAATGGGAGGCAGGGATTACAGGTAGAGTCGTACTACCTGGAGAGGAGAGGCAAACTTGGAGAGTTTTGTGATTCACGAAGTTTTGAAAGCATGCGTCAGTCGCACTGATCTGGTTGCTAACGTAGCGGTGTCCCGGAATTGGCGGATTAGGGCGGAACATGACCTCCAGATGTGAATAATGTTCTACTCTCACTCTTGCTTTTGGATGCATATTTTACACTCCCAAGTTATTAGTCAAGAATTTTGGTATTGATTCTGACATAAATCAGCTAAATATGTGTTATTGTTATACACAAAAAAACTAAACCACATTGTTTCACAATGTTTCACTCTCATAGTCCTTTTGCTTTCAATTTTCCACTCTGACAAAATTCAATTTTGGGATACGGTAACGTGGGATAGTCAGATTAGAACGATGCGACTTAAAAAACAGTGCATACACGCATTTTGTCTGATGGAAGGTCCCTGGCGGCTGTGGTTACCAGATGGCAGAGGACAACTTCACCCTGCTGCGAGCGCAGATGGAGGACCATCAGCAGCAGCAGCAGCAGCAGCAACAGCAGCAACAGCAGCAACAACAGCAACAACAGCAACAACAGCAACAACAGCAACAACAGCAACAACAGCAACAGCAGCAACAGCAGCAACAACAACAGCAGCAACAGCTACAGCAGGAGCAGCTTCAGCGGAAAATTGACCAGCAGCGTCAGCACCAGCAACAGCAGCTGCAACAGCAGCAGCAGCAACTGCAGCACCTCCAACAACTGCGGCAACAGTACCAGCAGCAGTTGGAACAACAAAAACAAGAACTCGAGCGACAACAGCAGCAACAGCACCAAGTGCAGCACCAGGAACGAGAGAGGCAATTACGGATACAACAGCAGCAGCAGCCGCAGCCGAAATCTGAGCCCACTCCGTGGCTGCGTTCGGAGCACCAGTCTCAACACGACCGTCTGCACCCTCCGCTGCCGGTGTCCTCTGCGCTGGAGCTGCCGCGGCCGCCCGTGCCGTCCGTCCCGTCGCCGCCGTCGGCCCCGTGCTGCTCCCCGCCGGTGCCGGCCGTCTCTCGGTCGGTGGTGGAGTCGGCCCGGCGTCGCTGGTCGGTTGGAGACCGGCTGCCGCCGCCGCGGACTCAACCCAGCTCGGACGTGGCCGAGGCGCTGGCTGAGGACCTGCTGAGGCAGATCGGGGAGCAGACGGCACCGCCGGTCGCCGGCGGGAGAGAGCCGAGCCCGGCCCGGCCGGATACGCAGATGGGGCCGCCGCCGGTGCCACCGGCCGTCTCGCCGTACACTGCGGCCGCCACGCCGGAGTCAACGCCGTCATCCGCCTCGTCATCGGCGCCGTCGTCCAGCCCTCCGGCCGCGCCGTCACCCAAGGCCGAGCCGAGCGCGGCGTTTGACAGCGGCGGCGGCGGCGGCGGCAGTATTAGTAGTGACGCCAGCAGTGGCGGCGGCGGTGGTGACGTCCCATCACCCTCGGAGGAGCCCGAGTTCAGTGTGCAGCTCTCGGCAGCTGAGATAGCGGCCCGGTGCCGGGGCCGCGGCCAGCACGGCGTGCCTCAGCTCAGCATGACGGAGCCGCGGCCGTCGAACCCGGGCAGCGGAGCGCCGCGGGCTGTCCTCCGGCGGGACCAGCTGCCGCAGCAGACGCCCTCCGTGCTTGTGGAGAGCCGCCGACAGGCCCACAGTCCCCAGCTGCAGGAGTTCTGTCTCAAAAACCCGGTGGCTGTGGTCAGAGGCATCGCCGGCGCACTGCAGCTCGGTTAGTAGCAGTAGTGATGAGTTTAGTAGGGATTGGTTGTACCACTGTTTTGTAGGTCTTGGTTGCACACAACGGTTCCGGTACATTGTGTTCGAGGTGTGATGGCTTTGAAGATGTTTGCGAATCTTGTTAATTCTCCCATGTTTGTGTGTCATATATTTGCCTTTGGAGAGCTTGTGTCCATAATACCCCTCTCAGAGTTGGCTAGCTTTTGTCCTGGCTTGCTAGGAAGTACAGCGGTCAGCGGCAGGGTTGTAGCTTCTCCAAACAAGTTGAAGCGGCTGAGGTGAGAAAAACGCTCAAAGTACCATCAAAATCCTTAAATATATGAATTTCACTCCGGATTTGATCCATTTCCTCGCACAAATTGGCGTCTGTTTTAAGTTCTGACGCGATTTCTTCATGCCCGCAGACCTGGGTCTGTTCTCGACCAAGACCCTGGTGGAGGCGCACCCGGAGCACACGGTGGAGGTGCGTAACCAGGTCTCCCAGTCCCCGGACGAGAACTGGGACCCGACGTTCAGCAGGAAAGTGTGGGGCTGCATGTCGTCACGCAGCCACAGCACGGTGGCCAAGTACGCCCAGTACCAGGCGCAGACGTTCGCAGATAGTCTCAAGGTGAGAGCTCAGCTGCTGGCCGGCCGTACCTGTTACTGGTCACGGTGTGGGGAGGGTGCCGCATTGTTACAGGAGGGGGAAGAGTGGGCTGCTACGCTGGTAACGAATTGGCGCCATGATGACTTCTTGGGTTGATGTGTAGCTTGTAGTGGTGCTAATTTCAGCCCCACGGTACCAGCGTCGGACCCAAATTCAGGCCCGGCGGGCTTTATACCGAGCCTGTATTCGGGCTGTGGGGCCGGGCTCAGGATAAAGCTCACGCAATTTTATGCGGTGGCGGTGTCGGGCGTTACCTTCGGAGAAATTCCTGCATAACTAGTAGCTTTAAATTGCTTATATGGTGCGAACTGTGAAACGGCATAAACAGAACAACGCCCTTTTGGTGTGAATGGATGCTCCAAGAGTAACATTATTTCTGTCGATTGAATCTCTGACAGATATAATGGGGTCTGACGTGTATACTTATTTTACATCTGGCGTGTTGTGTTACCAGATGACGTGCATGCCTATCTATATGTGCTGACAGCCTGTGTATCTGTCAATGGCCCTGCGCTGGCACGTATCTGCGCACGCTCAACGATTACGCTGTTATCGCGGATGGGCCGTGGAATGTTTGCTGTAGTACACTGGCGGCTTAGGGTGCCAGTGCGTAGGTCCGCCTCATCACCCCTCCCCTCCCCCTGACTTCTCACTGGTCTGACACCAGCCGCATGTTCTCCCTGTCCAGGATGAGCAGGAGACGAAGCCGGTGGCGCCGCGCGACTCCGACTCCGACTCGCGTGACTCGTTCTCCAAGTACCAGCGGCTCGGCCAGAAGCGCGGCCACAAGACCATCAAGTTCGGCACCAACGTGGACCTCAGCGACGAACGGAAGTGGCGGCCGCAGCTGCGCGAGCTGACCAAACTGCCGGCCTTCTGCCGGGTGGTCTCTGCCGGAAACATGCTCAGCCATGTCGGTCACCCGATCCTCGGCATGAACACCGTCCAGCTCTACATGAAGGTGTGTGGTTGTGACGGGACAGGGAGAGAGAAGCTGTTGGGATGGCGACTGTTGAGGCAGGACCCACCTGCATTATTTATTGGGTGTCATGAGTGGAAAATTTAAACCAAAAAGTCCAAGGGAGTATACCTTACAGAGGTCTCGTTAACCGAAATCTCTTAATCAACGGAATGAGTACAACGTTGATCCTTTAGCAACAATAGGGTGTAGTTTTATTAATAGCATGCATTTTTAGCCCATTTGTGTCGGATTAATATCACAATTCTTATCTTATAACATGGGAGTGAAAAATAACTTCCAAAATCAAGAGTGAAAAATCGTTCACACTTGTGTCATTTCCCCACCTTAATCAGCAACTTTTTGGGACACTGGCCTGCGTTTTCAAACCGCCTAGTGTGATATGCTGCGCGGATAGCTTCAGTGTTGTTATATAGTCTGGAGTCGTTGGGATGCCTGCTCCTGGCTGATGGCTGGTCAGCAATTTAATTCGATGGCTGAAATGCGCTCACTGGATTCATCCTCTGTCAACCCGATACATGCCTCCCTTGGGTCACGCAGTCAATTTCCGAAACCGTAATGTTGAAACGTCGCTGACAGCATGGACGTTCCGTCTTTTTTTAGGTACCCGGCAGCAGAACACCGGGCCACCAGGAGAACAACAACTTCTGCTCCATCAACATCAACATCGGGCCCGGCGACTGCGAGTGGTTCGGCGTGCCCGACGCCTATTGGAGCGTCATCAACTCGCTCTGCGAAAAGTAAGAAGGGAGCGCCGAGATTGGCTATGACGGAGAATGGTGGCTCTATGGGAAAAGATGGTGTATGGGTGTCTGGATCGGCTTTGTCGGATAACACCAGTCTCAACTGTTGAGAATTTCCACATGTTTTTTCTTCAGCTACGCGTGAGTCACTGTCTAGTGTGTTGTCCCATCCTTCCTTGCCCTCCCTCCCTGCGGTTATCCGCTCTTCCTGGACCTGCCCCGATGTGGCCGACTCTAACCCGCTCATCTTCCGACCTCGTCTGCCCCGCAGGAACGGCATCTCGTACCTGCACGGCTCCTGGTGGCCGGACATCGACGAGCTGCTGGACCACGGCGTGCCGGTGTACCGGTTCATGCAGCGGCCCGGCGACCTGGTCTGGGTCAACACCGGCTGCGTGCACTGGGTGCAGGCCGCCGGCTGGTGCAACAACATAGCCTGGAACGTCGGACCGCTCACCGCCCGACAGCATCGGCTCGCCGTCGAACGCTACGAGTGGAACAAGCTGCAGAAGTTCAAGTCGATCGTGCCGATGCAGCGCCTGAGCTGGAATCTGGCCAGGAACATCAAGGTCTCCGACCCAGAGCTCTACAGGACCATCAGGTGAGCAGTGAGCACCGGCTGCCGGTGACAGGAGGGGACGGCTACGGAGACCGGGGGCGTCAGTGCTGTGCTGTGCTATTTCAGGGTGCGTCGGACGTCTCGCGTCTCTCGGTTGACCTGACCTGACCTGGCCGGTTTGTGCCCCTCAGGACGGTGCTGCTGCAGGGTCTTCGTCAGGCGTTCCTTGTGACGGAACTGGCCCAGCACCATGGCGTCGTAATCCGCTTCCACGGCCGCGGCAAAAACGAGAGCTCCCACTACTGCGGTACCTGTGACGTGAGTCGGGCCGTGACGCACCTGGGACTGGGAACGTGGGACATTGGACGGGCTCCGCCGTGTGAGACGTGAGTCGGAGTGGGACAGGGTGCGATGTGTGACGCACTGCGCAGCGCGCGGCTCAGCAGGGTTGTGTTTCAGTCCACTCAGACTACTCCGTTCCAAGAGTCGTTGAGTCGATTTTGAGTCGACTCTGACTCAAAATGAGTTGAGCCAAATCGTAGTCGAGCACAACCCTGCAGCTGAGATCCTCTCCCAAAAGTTATCATCTAGGTGGCGGTGGTTACCGCGACATAAGCCCGTAAGGCGCTCATTCATCAAATGTTTTGAGCAGTAATGTTGCTGGCTTAGAGTGTGTAGGAAAGGGAACCGGCCATGACTGCGACGTTTTCACAAAGCTAGAAATTCTTGAGCCAAAACATCGCATGGGTAGGTACTCCTCCCATCTCGATATCTTCCGACTACCCAATGTCCTCCTGGAGTGCCAGCTAAAGCTCCAAGTGTTACCAGCAGCTGCTCTGAGTGGCAGCTAAAGCTCCAAGTGTTGTCAGCAGCTGCTCTTAGTGGCAGCTAAAACTCCAAGTGTTGTCAGCAGCTGCTCTGAGTGGCAGCTAAAGCTCCAAGTGTTACCAGCAGCTGCTCTGCCTGACTGCTGCCCCGTCGCGGCCGGCAGGTGGAGGTGTTCCACATGCTGTTTGTCAAGGAGAACGAGAAGCGCCATGTGGTGTACTGCCTGGACTGCTCCCGTCGGCACTCGCCCCAGCTGACCGGCTACATCTGCCTTGAGGAGCACACCCTCGACGAACTGCAGGAGGTCTATGACAACTTCGTGCTGCACTCGGTCAGTCCCGGCGCGACGAACAGGTTCGGGAGGGTGGTTCGGGCATCTGGATCTGCCGTTGGCGCTTTGAAGCAAATCATTATTTTGCGTTTTAAGTTTGCCGAAACCACTAAAGGGTAGCTATAAATAGCTGCTCCGCACATAAACGACTGGCAATGGCACGGTTTCCGTTGGGTATTATTCTTCTTAGGAGGCCATGACAATGCGCCTTTTTCGTATAGTTTGTTCTAGGCCTTAGGAGCATAATTGATAAAGTGCTCGCTAGTCGCGAAAAATCGAGGGGAACGTTTCAAGCTAGTCACTGTTATCTGTTTCCCGTTTCAGCCGCCGCTGGCGCCACCGTCGTGACGGTCTAACCATGAGAGAAGACGCCTCCTCCGCCTCTGACGGCAGGGGCGGTCTTCAGTCGGCTCATACTCTGCTACCTCCATACGTACACACGGTGCTGTATGTACCGGCTGCCCCCGCCGCGGGGGGAACGGTCCCTGCCGGATACCAGCTCAATCTGCGGCCGACCGACCGCAGCCGCTCGGCCCCGGCCCCTGTTCCAGACAGTGCAGCCGTGATTCTGGTCTCCGTGATTCTCCGCCGATTGCCCTGGTGTTGCAACACGTGTCGGCCCCGACTCCGCTGCTCCCCTCCCCTCCTTCCCGCTCCCCTTCCCGCAGCCCCCAGCTCAGATGGTCTCCAGAGCCCAGCCACCCCCACCCCGCTCCGTTGGTCTCCAGAGGACCAGAGGCCGCCGCCACACCGTCCCACAGCAATCCGTCACTGCCATTCGTGTCAATAGTGTCCGGCCGCCGGCCGACCGCGTGTTCTCATTTCTGATCTCCGCTGGGGCCAGCGGCCGCCGCCCGTGCCCCGCGGCCGAACCTCCGCCACAGGCCCGGGGCTGCTCAAAGGCGTCCGCTGGCCCACCGCAGACCGGCCTCGACTCTGTGCCGGTTATGGCGTTCTGTGTGTGTTTGGTTGTCGGAGGCGAACTCCGTACGCGGTTCGGTGGAAGAGACTATTTATTTGTTTCTCCGCGCGTGTTTGGCGGATAGGTTGCGCAGGCGTAAGCAAGACGCGTTTCTAGAGCGAAATGTCATACGCCGTCGGCAATAGCGGACAAGTTTAGTGTTCCTAAGAAGTTTGGTGGACAAGTTGTTTTGTTTTTCATACAGCGGTTTTATCGGATAAAATGTCAGTTAAAAGCGTGGTTGTATTCGCTTGCACGCTGCTCATGTGTCCGGATTTTGATGGGCGAAACGAGGTGTGTTAACAATCTAATGACAATCTGTCCCGTGGTAACTGTGTTTGGCGAGTGGAGCGAATTCACTGCGAAGCTGCGCCCAGTGTCTTGGTCTCACATTACCGGCGATAGTCGCTGGTCTCAGCGAGTGTATGTATTTGTACTTTTTACCGGGCTTTTGGCCGCGCGTGTGCGCATCTAGCGCTGCGGGTCGCGTCGCCGCTTGTATGGTGAGGCTGGCTCTAGCTGCGTGTGGCCAGGAACCGCAGCTGGGTGGTCTGCTGGGGAGCGTGTCGTCTCTGTAGCCGAGTTGAGAGGGGTTCACATCTACCTCGTCTCACTGCCCGGCCTCGGCCGACCGACCGACCGACCGACCGGTCGGCGGCGAGCCTCCGCTACTGACCGATATACTGCACACGGTGCAACAAATATACACGACACAACTCTGCACCACCCGAGTCTGAGGCGGAGGCTGCACCGATGGCGGCCGCGAGGTGACGAACTGGACCGATTTTACTGACCATGTGCCAACGCTGACACAAAGGTGATGATTCACAAGGCTGATACAAGGGTCCGTCCTTGGAGATCAGTCGCGAGAAATGTGTTCCGACTTGATCCGATAGAACGGGTTCGAGACGCTTCCGCGCTCGCTGTTTGTCCCGGGGTGGAATGACTGGAACGCGCGCGTTCAGTGTCGTGAGGGCAACAAGGGGAGCGTACCCAATAGCCACGAGGTGCCGACCCCACCCTCACCAGCTGAGAACGGGCCACTGGGAGCGCTCGCTCCAGTATCGGCACCGGATTGGCCGGCCGCCGCCGCTTCCTCCCCGCAGCGTGCCTGTAATGCTCGGATATTGCGCCGTGCGCCGAGAGGAGGCCGACCTCCAGGAGTACGTGCTGCTCCGCTGCCCGTCCCTCGCCGGCGCTAGCCTGCGACTGAACGACAGCCTCTACAGCGTCTACATGTGGTCTTTTCCAGTCGCACCTCCAACTGGCCCAAACCTCCTCCAAGCTCCTCCGATCGTTCCCGTGGCTGCCCCAACCCAGTCAGGTGTTGCCCGTTTTGTTCTAACCTGATCCTGCCCCCCCCCCCCCCTCCCCTCTAAACTGCTCCGAGAAAACTTGGGAGGTGCCACTGGAACAGACCCATGAACCCATAGCGGCTGCGGGAGTGGCAAGCCGACCTGGCGGGGTGGCCGGCCACCTTCATCACCGGGAGCCGGTGTGGGGTTCGGGCCCTTACAAACTTTGCTTCGTGAGGATCCCGATATCTGAAATCTACCAAAACAAAGGTTAACATACCTCGCCATTTAAAGGCTTCCGAATACCCTTTTTGACCTGGGATTGACATGAGAATTCCCTTTGGACCTGGAGATTGCGATAGACTAGACGGTCACGGGCCGCTCGAATGCAGCTTCACGGGCCGTGGCAACGCTGTGGAACAACGCTCCTGAGGCCGGGGCACCAATGACGCACCTCTCTAACACACGCCAAACAATATACAATTTTTATTAGAAAATCGAAGGACACGAAGGCGAACTGAACAGAATCACAATGGTCCGCCGCTGGCTGACATGATCTGGTCTGTGTCTCGGTGTGGGCGCGGGGCCGCGGCCGCCGCTGGCTCTTTTCTCTCTTCACTCTCTTTCTCTCTCTCTGTCGGTCGGTCTTGCTCTCTGACTCGACTGACTGCGGTCCGATCAGGTCAGGTCAGGTCAGGTCAGGTCGGGGCGGGTGGTGGTCAGTGGTGTCTCATTCCCGACCGCACCTCGCCACAAATGATGTCCGAAACGGTAGGAGCGCAGGCCAACTGCGCCACAACGCAACAAACGGCTAGCAGCATGCAAGAAACGCTAAGCAAAGAACAGAGAAAACGAATCGCAATTGGTATGTGCATGAGTCTGAGTGTAGTGTGTGTGTATCTGTGTTGATGTGTAAAATAGAGTGATGTGTCTGCCTGTGGGTTCGTATGGTTCATTTTGGTATTGACTTAGGTTTGTTTTCCGCGAGACTCCAGTAGTTTAAACAACGGCCTAAAATATGCCCTCCTTAAGATTCTTTTGAGCGACATTCGTGAGAAAACAGAAGGAAATATTTCACTACATGGCATGCTACATCTTTGGCGACTCTAGCGAGATTCCGAGACCTAAAGCTGTAAGAAGGTTGAGAAAACTTGCGACAAATCCCCAGACAAGAATTGTTCACCGCGGCAGACCCACATGACTAGTCCACACTGGCAGGGCGGCGCAGCAGGGTCGGGATTTAACAGCCTGTGTCTACTCTTGTGCATCAGCGGACCAGATGGGTCCGTAGGGGCTAGAATGTCTGCGTCCCCGATAGAGTTACGAGCGTAACGAGCCAAGAGTGAGAAGACTGCGTGGTTGTGTAAGCTTCTAGATGTGTTAGATCCCCAGCTGTGTTTGTGTCTGTAGTGTGTTTGTGTGTCTGTGTGTTGGTATGCCCGTAATCCCGGCGCGCCCGATACCAACGCAGCGTGGCTAAGTACAGGGGGCGGGCCGGCGGGGCGCGACGCGCGAGCAGAACGCGCTCACTCTTGCAATCAACCCTCTTTCGTTCTATCTCTCTCACTCTCTCTCTCTCTCTACATTTCTGTCTCCGTCAGATGTCTGCGGAGTCTGCGTGGTCTCTCTCCCTGTCCGGTGTCGGCGGCGGTCACAGGTCGGGTCCGGGTGAGCGGTCCAGTCCGGGGGTAGGTCGAGCGCCGGGTCCGATGGTCGACCCGGCTCGGGGCAGACGGAGGCGCGCACGTGGAGGGCGGAGGCGGCAGAGCGGGGCGAGGGCGGCTACTTGCGGCCGCCGCGCGGCTCGCCCCGGCGCCGGTCGCC
>JARFNZ010143622.1:0-10321 GCA_031763405.1 Balanus nubilus
ACGATATGTTATATCATGCTTGAATTGCTTAATAATCTGATATTAGAGGCTAGATTTGATATTGCGCATAGGCGGATCCAGGTATGTCGCACGGGGGCGGGGGGCACGACCAGACCGCACTAGTGAATATCGCCTCCAATTTTGTGTACCTAAGTACGCCTCTGCCAAAAACATGTGCAATCGCAAGTATTTTGCATGTAGATTGCTAGGAAGATGCATTTGATGCCTTTATTCTGCCGTATGACACCTAAGAAGTAAGCAATCCCATGAATTTCGCTCAAAACCGTTCCGTCGTGACAGAGTGCCTCCCAATTTTTAACACAACACTTCTTATTCAATTATGGGAAAATTCCTGAAGGTTCGTGACGCTAGGCCGAACGGTTTAGGAGTGGCAATCGGAAAACCACTGGAGGTGGGGCAGAATCTGCCCCCCGCAAGGAATAGGGTTAAAAATGTTGTTTTCGTGACCAATGCATCGAGTTCTAGTTGATTGTGTAATGTGTATGCCATGTTTCGTGAAACTCTTGAAGACCGTTCAGCCCACCAACTTATGAGAGTTTTAAAATTCCGAATAAGTACATGTCCTTTTGTATGCTATTTACGAGTCGGAATATCAGTCTGCGGAAGTAAATAAATGATATCTAGTAAATTTGTAATAAGCTTACAATGTTTAAGCAATTATCTTCGCAATAATTTCACTCTGCAGAGGAATTTCGCTATCCCCACAACTGGTTTCCACGTACGCCCTCCACAGAATTAATTAGTGGGGCAAAGTCTCTATTTCACTGATACACATGAATATTTTTGTTTGTTTGTTAACCCGCGCCCCGCTGGGGTATTCAGCCGAAAACGCCCCCACGCTGGGGGGGGGGGGCAAATCCTGCCCCATGTCTTCCGAACTTCCGAACCAATTGACGTAGCGAGACGTGCGAGGCGGCGATCGAAAGCTCTCAATGAGACAATTCTGAAGCGTGCTTAACATTTTTCTTAAAAGGTCAAGGTCAAAGGTCAAGGTCATGTCAAAGGTCAAAACCACGTGTTTTCGGATTACTGGCTGTAGGGACAATACTATCAAAAGCAGCGCGCCCAAACTCAGACAAAGCACGTCCAATGAGCACAGAAAGGTACTGCTGGAGCATAACTCTCATATTAAGTACAGGTCAAGGTCAAGCTGAGGTAACGAAATGTTACCATAAGCAAAAGTCATGTGCAAATCGTGTGACGCATGTTACACGGTTGATTTCAGACGTAGAACTCAATGGTAACATTGATTTTGACATTAGACCTCAAGGTCAGGTAAAAAAAGTGAACAAATTTCAAATTTTGACATTTTATTTTTTAAACATTTAACAGTTGTTTCTGCTCTGGCTAAGTTAAGTATGCAATGTCCTTTACCGTGTCGTCGGATTCCGCCCGTCTTTGGTCCATCCTCCGCGGCGAATTTGAATATTCTGCTTGGCGGCGCAAAAGAAATGTAAACAAACAGCATAGCAGAAGCTCTCGATAGAATCGTTTTTAATTTGTGATTTAACATATTTTAATCAACTTTACTTTAATCTAATCCATAATTTAACTTTGTAATTTATGCAATACTTATGGTCGCTATATTTTAGTGAAACAAACAAAATGCGCAGCAGAATGCATAACCAAGAACATATGAAAAATGCAGTATTTATGGTGGCGGCATCATGCCGAAATAGTGCGGATCATAATCAGGCAATTCTTTTGAGAGTTGGAGATGAGTCAAAAATAATTTACTAATATATCCTGTTTGGTGATGTGGCTGCACGTTTTAGCATTACCATCAGTGACACAAAATTCGTTACGTTGATTTTAACCGGTTTTTATATTACTGCCAAAGGTTGACAATGTCCCTTTAAGGCTGGGAAAGACAAAAATAATAATCTGGCCGCTCACTTTTTAGTGATCGCCATTTATAATCGATCAAGCATATGTATCTTACATTAATTACCTATTTATCTGCAAGCTTTCAGTCGGAGACGCGACTCGCTTAGAGGTATGGAAACGTGAAGGACTATGTTGGATATCGCCACTATTGGCTGGTGCTTCACAAAGTTATTGGGCTAGTGGCTCCTCGCTTTTGTAGGGATATCATTATCTTCAATTACTTATATCGGTTTGAGATTTAATTTCTGAGAATGACGACTTCTTTATTAACTCACTGTCATAGGAGGTAGAACGTAGCAATCATATGCCCCACTTTCAGGCTAGACAAGGTTAATTATATGCATCTGATCTTTCACATTTTGAGATATTTATCTTTTTTCTATTTTTGATTTCCATATGGTATGGGCGCCTTTAATTTTTAAGGATAGGACTGCTGGCTGCTTCTTTCACTACCTATCACGCGATCATAAACGTAGGGCCAGAGGCATGATTCCCACGATTTTAGAATGCGGTGGGCAACCTAAAATCATGGATGAAATCATGGATTTTAGGTTGCGGTGGGCTAACTAGAAAATGCCTTTCTTCCTTTTAGTCGATTGCTGCTTCCTGGATCATTGACATTAACTTCCTGGATCACTGTCGATGCCTTATAAGTTAAAATTGCAAGTGCAACAAAGGATAACAGCAAAACTCCAAAATGTTTGGCCCCGCAATACCATACCTCTAATAACAGGTATGGGAATAGTGGACAGTTGAGGACTAGGCAACGAAAGGTGGACATGGGGGTGGGTTCAGATAAGAGATTAAATTTAAGCCAGATAAAATGAATTTGGTTGAAAACGTTAATAACGTGTATGAACGTTGCATGGAAAGAATGAGGTTTGAAATTTTTCGACCGCACCCCCCCCCCCCCCGTAGTTGAAGGTAGCTGAGGATGAGGTTGTCCCCCCAACACTTTTCAAATCGTTCCTATGCCCATGGATGTCCCACACATTCATAGTAATGATAATAAACTCGCAGCCGGGCTTACCGCAGGAGAAGCACTGCCTGCGGCACCTGCGTACAGCGACACTTCCCTCGGTGCATGGCTATGACCGACCTGACTGGGAGGGGGGAGGGGGGGGGGCTGTAGCCATAGGCCTATCCGATCTGACTATGGGGATAGGGGTAGGGTAGAAGCTTGTGCTTTGAGAAGCAGACATGTGCTATGTGCATGCATATAGGAAGGCTTGATTTTCTGTACGTGCCGCAGACATTGAACACTCTCAGAGGCGGATAAGTTATGTGTTACAGGTGTGCAACCTACCCACTTGTTAGGGTTTACCTATGTGTTTACCTGTAACCTACTATTTAGTGATTATGCTTACGTATCAAAATAAAATCTCACAAAACCATCATTTTATTACTTAATAACAGAAACTTCAGACTCCATTCACAGAAATTATCCTGAATTTTATAACCGTAATACGGAGTACCTTCGCCCAGTTCCTTCGCTAGTGATTTAGCTCTGATTATATCATTTTACATTTATTTACATATAACTTATTTGAACCGCACTTCACTGCTTTTTAGTGTAACTTCAGATATTTTTAACTCGAACTTCATCTTTGTTAAATCGAACTTCATCTTTTGTAAATCGAACTTCATCTTTTGTAAATCGAACTTCATCTTTTTTTAATCGGATTTCAGCTGTTTTAAATCAACCTTCAGCTTTTTGAAATCGACGCTGAAAGAGTGTAGACTTATCATGAAGCAGAAAACTATAGTGAGTCACTAAGACAGGTTCTTTTCAACAAGTCAAGTGAAATTCGCACCTTTTCTGCCCCAAAACGTATAAATTTTGAAAGTGCTTGAGATAACTCAATAATGTTATTAGTTAAATATGGGTGGTGAAGTTTCAGTACCGCATAGAACTGCATAACACCAATATACCCATATAACCTAAAAGATCACGGAATTCAAGAAAGTGTTCACAAAGTCAGGCATTCTCCATTTCTCCATTCGGCGCGAAACTGAAACGGTGAAACAGGAACGGTGCATTGACTCATAGCACTTATGAGGCTGGCTGATCTCTCCAAGGACGCCATCACCAGCTGGTTTCCACAATTGCTGAACTGGCATTCCATATTTCCTATGGGAGGCATGCAGAGTGTGTTCCACGAGGACATGTCGAGGGACTTGAAAGAGCTGAAGGATGCAGAAAGAGCTGAAGGATGCGATTTGCGCGGCTATCAGCAGCGTCTCTCGGGAGACATGCTCAGAGTCATCAAGGAGATAAAACGCAGAAATCAAGATCATCTTGTGCGCCGTCTCAAATGACGGCCATGTTGACAGTGAGTTATTCCAAGACGATATGCTTTAGTAGTATTGGTTTATTTTTAAACACATGATTTTGTATAAAGCTGATGAAATAAAAAATAACAATTAAAAAATAGTTTCAGGACGCAATACAAAGGTTTCAATTCATATGGTTTACCTGGTCGTTTTCCATACGAGAGCTCAAACAATACAACCTGGAATCAATGTAACGGAATGCAAACAACGTAAAGAAAAACAATTTGGTGGCGGCCCAAGCGTGTCGTCAACCTGTGAAGCTTCGATACTTTCCGGTGGATAATTGTCGGAGAGATTCCGGTTTTCCAGACATGGAGAACTTACGCAGGTCTAGCGACAATCTCAACTTTTATTTTTCGGTCCTGCAAACCGTTTTTTTCGGTCTGGAAAGCCATTGAGAACCTGGCATTATTCATAAAAATATATTCACAGATATCTATAATTCCATCCAGCTAAATCCATTCGCATATTTCAATACAAATATAAACC
The DNA here is from genome assembly GCA_031763405.1 of Balanus nubilus. Lineage (NCBI taxonomy): Eukaryota > Metazoa > Arthropoda > Thecostraca > Balanomorpha > Balanidae > Balanus > Balanus nubilus. The sequence continues at coordinate 4,732 of JARFNZ010143622.1, forward strand.
TGATCAGAGAGAGAGAGAGAGAGAGAGAGGTCTCGCACCCTATACGGAACACCGGTCGACCCTGTCGGGTCATCTGACACTGACCGGCCGACACCTGATACTGCCGGCCGGCCGACACCTGATACCGCCGGCCGGCCGACACCTGATACTGCCAGACGGCCGACACCTGATACCACCGGCCGGCCGACACCTGATACCGCCGACCGGCCGACACCTGATACCGCCGGCCGGCCGACACCTGATACCGCCGGCCGGCCGACACCTGATACTGTCGGTCTCTGTCGACACCTGATACCGCCGGCCGGCCGACACTTGATACTGTCGGTCTCTGTCGACAGGCCAAACGCGAAGACGAATGGAGATGCAAGGAGTGGAGATGCTACACCGGGTGCTTGAGCACATGTGATGCCCAGATCCATATGACAAATCCATATGTAGCACAGATATCAATGTTGATATAAAGGTGACCTATTCTCTTCAACCAACTAACGTCATGCAAGGTAGGTACTTTGCCCAGTTGTGGCCTGCTCAAGCGGAAGTTAAATGCCCTTTATAGTGGGCGGTCATTGCCTAAACGGGCAGCACTCGTCAATCTTCAGGGCTTGCGGCTTGTGGGCAGCACTAAACGTACTTTATTTTTGACAAAAATGGTACCATTCAACTCGCAATGAGCCAATGAACTACATTAGCTTTCACAACAGATAATTTATCATACTTGAGAAATTTGGAAAGTCCTAGTCGGCACTAGTCTCACACTGGGTAGGCGATGGGGCTTCTCAGAAAAGAGGGTCATTTTGTGACTTTGTATCAGCTGTGTCAACCGGAGGTGCAGTTGCAGGGATATAGGTACACAAAATCGTCGCCTTACAACATTATAACTCCGGCAGCATTAACTGCCGGCAGAAACTCAGCAGGTCAGGGCGCCCATTGACTCAGTTTCCTCCAAAATAACGTTGCCTTTTACACTCGCACTGCCGGGGGTTCGCACCGAACACCAATGACCGGGGGTTCCGGTCCGTTCCCCCCCCCCCCTCCCTAAGATCTCGAAAGCTATGCAGCGTATCGACAAGCAGTAGACGGCGTTAGATAGATCGTCACAAGGACTATATAGAAATTACTAGGTCATTTTCAGGTCAGGTCAATATTGAGGTCACCAGAGGTCACCATAGGTCAAATTTTTGTTATATCACGTGTAGCTGGGGCATTGCTTCACAAATCCTTGATTATCTTGGAAACTTAGGTAGCTAGAGAGAATCGTAAAAAAACAATCGCAAGCTCTTCAAATTCCCTATTGCAATATTGTCGTCAAATTTGACCTCAAGTCAACGGTTTAAGATACAGAGTAGAGGTGCAAGTTTTATGTACCGCCATACCGGCATGCCGGTATATTTTCAGTACCGGCGGGATTAATGCGGTGTTTGACCATGTGTGATAATGCAATGGCAATGGCAACGCCGGTATATTGCCGGCATTTTTGGCTAATGCGGGGGTGTGGTGTGGTGCCGGTATTCGATTCTAGGGAAAATATTGCATCTCTAATACAGAGGTCATGTAAGATCAAAAAGGGCATTTTTTCCCCAACTTTTGATGTGTTCGATGGTTGTTTTTGCCATGGTGAATGATAATAAGCAAAAAAGAATAATCAATAACATGACAGTAGCTATATATTTTACATAATAAATTGTCAGAACAAAGGAATGTGCTTTCGCCTTACGGCATCGTCAGATTCAATCGAATTTCGATCGAGTTTCGCCTTACGGAATCTGACGATGCCGTTAGATAAAAGCTCATTCTTTTTCCGGCAATTTATTATGTAAAATATAGAACTGTTGCCATGTTATTGATCATTTTTTGGGGGGCAAATCGTTTTTCGCGAATAACTTCTTCCGCTATCAATGATAACGCAAATATTTGGTACCATCGTGTTTCTCTGGTCAATACGAATCGAATCATATCAATTTTTACCAAAAAAGGACATTTTCAAAACTTAACAAAAGGTTAAGGTCACGTGGTGACCCAAGTAGGTCAAGTTGGGTCATGTTGCATATGAGTCAATGCGTCTTGATGGGAAAAACACTGTATAGGAACCATTTTCACGTCTCTAACTTCATGCTATCAAAAGTTATCGGCAAAAAAGGGTTTGCTACCTCAGATGACCTCAGATGACCTTGTTAGAGGTCACTGTTTAAATATTGCACATGCATCACCAATAATGTCCTAAAATAACATGATCCTGAAAGAATTGGTCTGATACGGTGTGTATCCTAAAAATAAGAAGCATTTGCATATTTCCCCCATTATCTTATAATGGGAAGGCCGCCAAAATGACCTGACTACAGATCACCGACGTAAGAAATCTGCGAGAAAATAAGTTGTAGGTACTGATGTCCTTATGTATTGCTGAAAGTTTCAAATCCATCGGTCGTTCACTGTGGCTATGACACATGCAGGCGCTCGAATTTATATTTTCCCTGATACCACGGAAGTAATCGTTTCGCGCTCGCTCGTAACCAAGCAGAGACCATGCACTTAAACAGGCATAAACAAGGAAGGCATCACATTAAACATGACGAATTAGCATAATCGTAGTCATCATGGTGCATGTGAGGCAAGGGCCAAGGGAGTTGCAATTTCGCAGCTCGGCCTTCCCAAGGGCCGGCTCTCATGTAAGGCAATTATGCATCGATCCAGTCTCCCGGAGGTGGGACTCCGGTAATTATATCTACAGTTTGCCAATATTGTCACAAGACACTCCCGGCCAACGCACTATGGTCGGAATTTTGGCGATAATGACTCTCAATTAACACCATTATGGTTCGCAAATATAACGCTATGTTAGTGGTTGTCAGTGGTTTACAGCCCTGACGATGACCTCGGTTGGGAAGGTTGCAATGTTTATATAGCTTTCTTGAGAACGAGACGAATTTCCCTTCCAGAAACTCAGCAGGTGAGTGCGCTCATTTGACTCCATTTACTTCTGAAAAAGCGTTCCACTTAATGGCCGAGATGACAGGCGTTCGAGCTGAAACCGAGCTAATAATTTACCTTTTACTGTAATGGCGTACTGTGTGCTTTAGGTGCTAGCAGCAGCCGATAACAACGGACGGTAAACGTTAGAGATCAGAGTGCTACAGAACATTTGACCGAATCCTTATACGGAATAGAAATGGAACAGAACGGGATACGTTTTTTTCTTATATGCATATGGAATGGAATGGAACGGAACCAGAGCTCAGCATTACACCTCAAGATCATAGATATACAGGGTGTTCATTAATGAATGGAAAAAAACAGTGAATGGGTCCGATTCCGAGGAGTCCGATTCGGTCCTTTGACATTGGGTTGGTGTCGTCGACGGTAGGTGCCCTCCTGTGATCGCTGGTTCCGGGGATCGGTAAATATCGAGTACTGTCTGGTGATGCTCCGAACGGTCTTGTGACTGTCTGTGAAAAATAGGGCAACCATGAGAGCTGCTGGTTTGAGAGGGACGGCAAGCAAACCCTGTCATTTGTCTGGAGTTGTGATGGGCTTTCTTTAAGGGGATTGGCGATCGAAGCATCTCTCGCTGAAATGCTCATCGATAGCCCGTGAGCAGCCCTGATCTGCTCTTTATGGACTTTCTCTAATGGATGAAAACTTCGAAGTGTCTAGGCAAGTCCAGAATGAACATATCAGAGCTGCACGCGGGCCAGTGATATGCGCTTTTGCGGGAGATGTCTCAATCCGATCTTTCCGATTGGAGGAGGTCACGGCTTCGGCCACGTGACAGGGAAGGCCGTCCTCCTAAAACCAGTGGTATCTTCTGGCTGCTACATTCTTCACGGATGGTCACATGACTGTTTGGAGCACCTTGGGTATGATTCTGTGTTTGCTGGTCTCTGGATCCGTTGCACACCAAGAGGCACCTGCCGTCGACAATGCCAGCCTAATGCAAAGGGGCCGATTGGGACCCTTCGGAATCGGAGCTATAAACTGGTGTATGAAAGAGGTTGGGCTCAAACAAACTATGGATGACAAAATTACAAAATCTATGCTTAAAGGGTATAAGGTAAAAAACATGTTCACGTGACTTTTAATTCGCACGTGGCATTGTTACTTTTTCCATTCATTAATGATCACCATGTAATACCAGCTTAAAAAAATGCATGCATCAGAATAGCAAATATGTTTGCCCAGTAGTTTGTTTCAAAATATGGTTGTCATTTTGTGCATGAATATGCTACACCTACCATAGTCCAAACTTCAATTACATAAAACATGTTTCTAACACATGACTGACACAAATAGGGAATACCATAACCTGAGAATGAAACAGATTCACTTGAAAAGATCTGATGTGATGATCATGATGCAATCCAATCCTGCTAGTGAGTCAGAAGCTGAACCTTCCTGATCCAATCCTGGCATCATGCAGTTCAATATTTTGAAAATAACTTTTAATTCCTATGTTTGGGAGGAAAATTAGGTTGTCAAAAGGAGGCGGTAATACCTACACCCAAGCATCTTTTTACAACTTTTCAAAAAAATACATTTAACATTTACACAGACATATGAAGCTACTGCCGTTTTCGGATTCCTCCTAGCTATCATAGTTATTTAGATAATGCGTTGTTTCTGGAGAAAGTCCTAATGCGGGAAATTTGACCTCATTTCACATCACTTGACCTTAACCCACCATTGGCTGGGGGAGGGGGGGGGGGGGCGTTTTTAGCCCCACCCCCAGGTGAACTTTGCTAATAGCTAAAAAACGAAACAATACATCAACGTTAAACTTGCTGGACCTTATACGACATCAATACGACACCTCCACGGAAAATATTAAGGGAATCCACTGATAAATGTTTGAGAAAATCGCGTTTTGGTGACGTCATGTCGCGCGATTTTCGGTCTAACATCGGTAAATGTTTGATCGGTCGTAAAACGTAAAGTTTTGAAACAAATTGCAAACAAAAGTGGCAATATGAAGAAAATGGCATTGTCTATAAAACGGCTATCTCGATTTTTGCGCACTTTTGCTTTTCAACCACAAACATTAAAAAACTGACTTTTTTAATGCAGTAAAAAGAGCCACCACATTTGAAGTTTTGAGAAAAAAACGGAATGTATGTCAGAGACCAACCTATGAGTAGTCAACATGCCAAGTTTCAAATCAACAACTCTATTTTTCACCCCCAGATGAATCATATGTATATACAGTGTAGTGACGTCATTTTTTTAATTCCATTTTTTTGGGCACTTCCAGACCTTGTACGCCAAAACAAATGACACCATTGGGTTCCTGAAGCATAACCGAACCATATTCAATTGTTTTTATTGCACATTATGAAATTCAAAATTTGACCTTTTTTGACCTGACCTGACCTGAACTTGACCCAAACTTGGGGTAAAATGGCAAAATGAACGTAACCATCGAATTCTATGGCTGAAATAACCAATAAAACATGTGACACACGGCAAACACATAACTTTTACACATAGTGGCCTTTGGTGACCTGAATTTGACCTTGACCTGCACTTACCATGACACTCATACTCTAGCATCACCTTCCCCTGATATATGGAAGTGTTTTGGTCGAGTTTGGGCACGCTG
>JARFNZ010143633.1:0-10320 GCA_031763405.1 Balanus nubilus
AACAAAACGCCAGGGGAATCTTGACCAAAGCCGCCAAGGCCACCGGTCATGCAGGATGAGCAACTTTAGTTACTGTTCGTTTTTTTTTACCCGGACGGCCTAAAGCCATTTCCCGGGCAGGGGAAATTTACTTCTGGCAATTTTGGCCAGGAACAATATTTACGTTAAACCGGTTTATATGGACCCGGTATAAAGCAAGGGGAGAGGAAGTCTATCTTACGTTAAGTGTTTCGTGCTAAACAAGTATATGGTTACTTACGTCAGAGAGCCGAAGAGCCGAAAGAAACACTGTCGGAGCACATAATTTATTACATACATATCATAGATCATACACACTTGAGTAATGGTGTCATTGTAATGTAATGGAGCCAGGGAGCCAGCATAGCACAACAGAGACCTAATGTCGTCCTGGCTCCGACTCCCTGGCACAACCTTGATGTGGGATGTATTAACCAGGGAAAAGTCCTAAATAGTAAAAAAAACTTGGTGCCTAACGCAAAGGGGTAAACCCGCGCGTAAGGCCAAATTGCGCGGGGAAACCCCCTGTTATATATTATTAATTAATCGTGTTTTGACAAGAAAATCAAACAGTAGCTGTAGGAGATCAGGGTGGTTATCACGAAGCAGAGTAGGGAGGTCGAGAGTACGTTGATGAGTTTGGATGTAGCGTAGAATGTGTGTCCGATGTTGGTGTAAAAGTGGGCAAGCAATGAGGAAGTGGTATATTGTGTAATGTGTGTTGTTGTTGCATTTGTAGCATGTGGGTGGGTCTCGTCGTTCCATGAGGTGTGAATGTGTTAGATGGGTTTGGCCAAGGCGCAATCGAGCTAGAACTCTTTCTTTTAGTCTTGTGTCTTGAGGTGATGTGATAAAGTGTTTAAGCGAGGGCTTGATCGGATGGAGAAAGATATGCGGAGAATTGTTCCAGTCTGTTTGCAGAAGATCACGAAGTCGAGAAAAAATGTGGTTTAGAATATCTTGAAGGGAGCAGGGAGATTATTCTGTGGGGGGAGGAGAAGGGAATCTTTTGCCAGTTTGTCGGCCGCTTCGTTTCCTCGGATGCCCGTATGGCTCGGGATCCAGAGGAATTTAATATCATTGGTAGTATGCAGAAGGTTAATTAGTTTTTGTATTTTATGTACCGTAGGATGAGTAGATATTTTGTGGGATAATAATGCCGATAGAGATGAAGATGAGTCAGAACAAATTACTGCCTTTTTAATGTTTCTATATCTTATTTGTTGGAGGGCTATAAGAATGTCTTGTAGTTCTGCGGAAAAGATCGATTGTATATCATGAAGTCGCTTTGATTTATTAAAATTATCGGAGAAAATTGCTGCGCCTGTGTGGCCGTCTTTTTTGGAACCGTCGGTGTAAATATATATGTAGTCCTTCTGGTTGTTTCGATGTTCCACAAACAGAGATAGGGTTTCAGCCGATGTAACCGATTTCTTCTGGGATGAAAACAGAAAATGAATTGGGGGAGAGATGTCGAGCCAATATGCCCTGAGAGGAGGAGCCGGAGCAGTATGGAAGGGATGGATGTCAAATAGTTTTAGTATTCTTGAGATGCGGAGGCTTATGGTGGGATATTTCATTTGGGCGACGGTTGGTTCTGTGTTTGGGTTAATATTATTTAAAACTGCAATTGTTGAAAGGTTGGGTCTGGATGCCGATCTGGCGAAAAAGCGAAGTAGTTCAAACTTTCGACGTCGATCGAGTGAAGGGATGTTAGTGTCAATGTGGAGGTTTGTGGTGTTTGTTGATTTAAATGCGCCAGTCACTATACGCAGGGCCTCGTTTTGGATGGTTTGTAAGGATTTTATTTTTTTAGAAGCTATATCGTCAAATAAGAAACCGTTATAATCCAAGATTGGACGAATCAGAGAGGTATAAATGCGGAGAAGGGTTTTCCAATCAGCGCCCCAGTCCTTACCCGCAAGGCATTTCATGATATTAATACGTCGAATGAAATCGTTGAGAACAACGCTGTTTGATATCTTCAAAATGTGTAATGAAACTTAGTGAACCGTCAAGTGTAAAGCCTTTAACCTTATAGCCTTTAAGCCTTATTTAAACTCTTTAACATATTTAATTGATTTGCCGTTAATAGAAAGAGTAATAGAAATAGTTGGTATCGAGTATGGAATTTTAGGTGAGAAAATTAGTGCTGCCGATTTTGAAGGAGAAATCAGCAGTCCCCATTCATCGCACCATGTTTGAATAATATCTAATGTGTGTTGGATTATTAAGTGAGCCATGTCAAGATGAGGATGGGTGCACCATATGGCCACATCATCGGCAAAAAGAGAATATTCAATGTTGTGGGGGATGTTACTAGAACTAAACAAATCATTAATCATTATTAAAAAGAGAGTTGGAGACAGGACACTACCCTGGGGCAGCCCGTGATCCTGTTTGAATGAAGTTGAATAAGTGTTTCCGCAACGTACGTTAAAAGTTCTGTTTTTAAGAAATTCTTTAGTGAAATTTGCAGTATTTCCGCGTAATCCCATCCGATGTACTTTAATTAGGACCGCAGTTTTATTTACTTTATCGAAGGCTGACTTAAGGTCTAGAAAAAGGGCAATGGTGAATAACTTAGATTGGAAACCTCTTTGGACTGAGTCAATCATTCTGACTAGGCTATCTGAAGTGGAGCGACCTGGTCGAAAACCACATTGAAAAGGGGAGAGAAGCGAGTTAGATTCAAGGTAGGCTCTGATTCGTCCGTTAACCATTCGTTCAACAATTTTGGAGGCACAACTTGTGAGGAAAATAGGGCGATAGCTGGAGGGGTCAGAAGGAGGTTTTCCGGGTTTGTGGATAGGGATTAGGGTGCTGGAGCGCCAGCTGTCAGGAAATGAGTTGTTTTCCCAGAGTTGATTGATGACTGTTAGAAAGGTGGTGAGGCTAGATTCAGATATATTTTAAAAAAATGGGTATGCAATTTGGTCTGGACCAACTGAGGTGTTTCCACATTTGTGTATTGATAGTGAGAGTTCAAGCTGAGTGAAAGGTATGTTGTAGCGTTCTGTGTTGTTTGAATGAAATGAAAGTGGTGAAAGCATGTTGTCAAGTGTTGTGGTTAAATTGTCTGAGAACTGTTGTGCTGATGATACGGAAGAGTAATGTTTGGCAAATTGTGTCGCTACTTCTGATGGAATAATAAAATGTGTGTTGTCAATTTTCAAGTGAGGGATTTTATAATGTGTTGATCGCTTATTTGAAAATGATTTCAAAAGGGACCAAATTTTTGACAGGGGAGTGAAACGGTTAAAATTATTCGAAAAAGTTTGCCAGCTTTCAGATTTTTATGTTAAAATAATTTCTCGTGCTTCGGATCGGGCTTTCCGCGCTTGTTCTATGTGTTCTCGGCAGATGCATCGCCGTAACGCTCGCATTGCCCTGCGTCGGAGAGCAACCGCTCGTTGGCACTCGGAATTCCACCAGGGTGCATTCCGATGTTCAGATGGGGGATGGGAATATGGAATATTATTGTGCGCTGATGCGAGGATTATATTTAAGAAATAATTTATGTCTGGCGGGAGGCTAGATGATAAAGATTCGTTAATATGGATTTGAAGAGATGTCCAGTCCGCTTTGCGGAAGTTCCATCGGGGGAGAAAGTTGAAATTGGTATGTCCTGAAGGGACTTCAAGTTGATAATGGATTGGATAATGGTCGCTGAAAAGGGTGTCATCTGATATGTATTGAGTAAAAAGTGTCGCGATGTGTGGATTGGTGATGGCGAGGTCTATGACGGAGTGTGTGACCTCGCCATTGTGTATGTGATCACGTGTAGGAATGAGGTTGTTAATGTGTATCAAGTTAAGGTTGTTCATGATATTAAAAAGCTGTGTGCCGCGTTTGCTATTACTGTTACATCCCCAGGACATGTGATGAGCATTAAAATCGCCCATAATTAAGCAAGGGGAGGGGACTTGGGCAAAAAGGTCAGAAATAAGGGAATGGAGGATGGGAGAGCTAGGGGAGAGGTAGACAGAAAGGACGGTAAGGTCAAGATGTGCAATTTTGATCTTAGCAGCAACCACATTAAGTGTAGTGCGCAGATGAATTTGATGGTGTAGAAGTTTATTTGAAATGAAAAGTGCCGAGCCACCTCGGCGGGGAGATTCGTTAACGTTGTTTGTATATAGGCAATAATTACGAATGTTAAAGTTATATGTTTGCGAATCAGAGTCTAAAAATTAGTTTCTTGGATGGCGGCTATTAACGGTTTATTATGTAAGATATAGTTCTTGAATTCCCCCCAGTGGGAAATTAGAGAACTAACGTTCCACTGGAGGAGGAATTCAGAAGGGGAAGGAGTGTTGGGCATTAGGTTTTCGTAACTCACCGGGAGGCAGCACGCGTGCGTCTGGTCTCCGAGGGGGTGGGCGAGGGGGAGTGGGACTTTGGAGAGATGAGGCGAGGGATGGAGGAAGGGTGGGTGAGGCGCCTGCAGACGGCGGCGATCAGGGTGTCGTCCTCGGTGTCTGACTGTGAGCGAGACGAAGAGTCCGGTGGCGTGGTCGCGTCAGAGGGAGGAGCCTCTGCGGGTGTGGGCGGAGCCTCTGCGGGTGTGGGCGGAGCCTCACCGGAGCCGGAGACTGATGGTCGGCGGCCTGAGGGACAGGAGACACGGCGGTCGCGGGAGGCTGGTCCTCCTGGGCGGGGCGGCGAGCGGCGCTTCCGGATCGGGGAGTCGCGGGAGGCGAGGGGCGGCGAGGAGCGGGGGCCTCGGGCCGGGCGGACGCGGGAGGCCGGTCCTCTTGGGCGGGACGGCGCGCGGGGGCTCGGACCTGGGGGTCTTAGAGGGCAGGACCTCTGGAGCGGGGCGGCGAGCGGCGACCTGAGGGGGCGCGGAGGTGGAAGCCGCTCAAGGCTGGTCCTCCTAGGTGGGGCGGCGCAGGGCAGGACGGTGTCCACTCCGTGGTGGCGAGCGCGGAGGGCTCCACTGCACTGCTTCAGCGTATGTAAGCTGCGGCCACGATGACGCCGGAGGCTCGGGGGCAAAGCGCTCTTTGAGCTGCGCCGCCTGCTGCTGCCACAGGAGGCAGTCTCGGGAGTAGGCCGGGTGAGGCCCCTCACAGCCGGGACAACGGAAGAAGTCCGCTGTGCAGTCGGCCGTGGGATGGGGCTCGGCGCACTGAACGCACTGGGGGACTCTGGCGCGGCAAGTGCGCTCAAAGTGCCCGAATCGGGCACAGCGGCGGCACAGCCTGGGGCTGGGGACCCAGGGCTTCACCTTGACCACCTCGTACCCCACCACGACGGAGGGGGGTACGACCAGGCCCCGGAAGCGGAGCCTGATCAGCGGATTGGGACGGTCGGGATGGCGGGAGCGGAGACGGGAGTCATCACAGACGCCCTGGTTGCGGAGTTCTTGGGCGATTTCGTCGTCGCTCATGCGGCGCGACGATCATGGTCTGTACAGAGTTGAGGCGGTGGGCAAATTCTGCCTCGACCGCCTTCTCGTGGAAGTGGCTCAGCCGCAGCAGGGTATGAGCCGGGGAGGGGGGGGGGGGGGGGGGCGGCCCCCTTGATCAGAAGAGCTCCCGCGCGTATCGGCTTCGCCGAATGAACATCACCCAGCAGGGACTCAAGGCCCCTGCGGATGCGGAAGGGGGACACCTGGCTGAAGGAGGTGCCGTCGACGTGGCGCAGCAGCATAAAGCTGGCGCCAGCCAGGATGTTATCATCCTCGCGCTGAGGGGAGCGGGGGCTCGAGCGAGGACTGGGGTGATGGGAGAGGTTGGGGGCGTCGGGGAGGTGGATCTCCGGGTGGAGCTTCGGCCATGATCAGCGAGGTTGATGAAACTGGGTGATGTAAGTTACGAGTTAGTTAGAAAATTACTTTAACGGACCGCAGTGTTTCGTGACGTAGTTAAAAAAAAATATTTTATGGAATTGCAACGAAGGTAGACAACGTCGAAAAAGGGGAGCGACCTAATGGAAAGATGAGGGGGATATGTGATTCAAGTCCCGGCAGGGACTTTTGGGGGGCTCTGTGAGTCCAAGTCCCAGTAGGGACTTTGGGAGGGGGTGGAAGGAGGAGAACTATGGAACAAATGAAGACTACCTAGGTAGCCAAATATACTAAAAGAAGACCCTAGCGGCGGCTGGAAGAGCGCGCGTGGGTCCGATGATCCAGGATCCGGCTGGGGGAGGGTTCAGACTGCGGGATGTGGGGGGTCATCAGCCGCTGCGCAGGAACGGAGCGTGGTGGGGCCGGGAGCGTCCTCAGGGGAGCCGGGGCGCAGGTCTTAGAGGGGCCGAGGGAAGAGTCGACGGACAGGCCGGGGGAAGAAGCCGCAGAGGGGCCGGTGGCCATCTCCGGGAGGCCAGTGGAGGGGGCGACCGCGGAGGTGTCGGGGTCGGTCTCGGAGGGACCGGCTGAGGGGCCGGCCTCGAGGCACCGGTTGAGGGGACGGCCTCGATTGGACCGGTTGAGGGGACGGCCTCGGAGGGGCCGGGGGAAGGGGTAACCTCGGAGGGGCCAGGAGAGGGGGTGGTCGCGGAGGGGCCGGGGTTGGCCTCGGAGGGGCCGGAGGAGGAGAGTGCAGTGGTGGCTTGCACCGCTCCTGTCTGACGAGCGATCTGTTCATACAGGTCTCGCGTGGGGCCCCATGGGTTCGTCTGGGAACGGGCCTGGCCTTGCTGGGAGGGGGCGGGAGGCTTGACCATATGGCAGCACCAGGGCCCCTTCGTCGCTGATGCTCCTCTCGGGCGGCGCGGAGGCGGGCCTGGTGGACCTCCCGGGCTTGCAGTTTAACCACACAACCACGGTCCCATGCGGCGTGGGGTCCCCCGCAGTTAACACACAGCATCGTCTCGGTAGCTCACTCCTCCTGCTGGTGTCCTCCGGCGCAGCGGCCACAGGTGGGGGACCGCTTCCGGCATGAGCGCGCCGCGTGAGTGCCGATGTCCCAGCAGTGCTGGCACTGCGGGAGAATCGGCACCCAGGGGTTCACAGGGACTAAGTTGTACCCACATATCAGTGACTGGGGAGGCTTGTTCCCCGGAACCGCAGTTTGATAGTGGGGTTTGGTCTGAATCGGGCTGGGTCCTTGGACGCGAGCCTTTGGGCCATGACCACGCCCTGGTCCTTGAGCTCATCGAGGAACTCGGCGTTGCTTAGGCTGACCGGGAGGTCGCCCCTTACGCTACCCATGACCGCGTTCAGTCGATCTGCCATCTGGGTGTCGGTTGGTAGTCCCATCAGGGACTTCGCGTTGGAAGTCAAGGGTCTGACGCCGGGATCTCGTCCCTATCAGTAGTGCACCTGACCTGAGAAAAAAAAAACTAGGGGAAAAGAACAACGACGCCTACCTTCCTAATCGAAATCAACTAAATCGGTCCTAGCAGGAGGTTTAGAACCGCGCGTGGACCTGGGGTAGCAGAGGGGAGGGGGGGGGGATTCAAATGTAGGCCTGCCACCTTTCGATGATATCGGCCCATGTTTTAATTATTACATATTAACTTGAGTTAGGGGTAAGGGGGCTTTGAGATTTAGAGTAGGTTAAGAATGTTAGTATTTTTAAGGAATTCGAAGACTAGCAGCTTAGGTCGTGAGATTCGTCACCAAGGAGACTTCCACCTGCGGCGGTGGCCTCGCGGGGCGGCGCTGCATGGCCGGGACCGGCCGGGCTCTCGGCAGGGGGGGGGGGGACAGTAGCTGGCCGCGCTGGGGGCAGGGGAGCCCGGGATACTCCCGCAGGTCCGACGAGACTGCCGGCGAGAGCCTGGGACGCGGGGTCTGAGGAGGGGCCGGCCACGTGGCGGGGAGGTCTCTCTCGGACTGGGCTTGACGCCGGCCGTCCGCGGGGCCCCACCCGTCCTTGAAGATGAGCTCCTGGACGCGACATTCCAGGAGCCACATCGGGCACAGGGGGTCAGAGACGGCGTGCGGACCCTGGCACGCGGGGCAGCAAGATGTCTGGGCGGGGCAGACCGGCGTGGGATGATCCGGCGCGCTGCACGTGCCGCACCGTTCTTCACGGGAACGGCACCGGGAGGCGGAGTGCCCGTAGCTCTGGCACCTAGCGCAGCGTCGGGGCTTAGGCACCACCATGCGGGTGCGGTAGCGGAGAAAGGCTACCCTGACATGTTCGGGAACTGACTTGCGGTCGAAGGTCAGGATTAGAACAGACGACCGCGGCGGGCGGTAGATGTCGACGACGCCCTCGGACTGGAGGCCACACAAGTCTTGCTTACCGTGCTCCTGGAGTTCAGGGGCCCAGATGGAGCCCTGGGACCGGTTCAGGTGGGAGGGAATGGACACCTCCACTGGGACGTTCGCGATCTCTGATTGAAAACAGAGCCTTGGCGTGGGCGGATCATAAGGTCGCCGCTGCGACTATAACTCGCCGTTAGGGGTTGGCCGGTTACGGCCATGGCAGCGTCCTCGACTGCCCAGGGTGGCCATGGAGCGCCCATCGCGGCGAGAGCAGCGCAGGATAAGTGGGCCCATATCGGTGGGTTACACGTACGGTAGGTGGAATATAAACCGGAGGAGTATAAGATAGAGTTGAGGTAGAGGAGTTAGAGAGGGAGATGGTGAAAAAGAGAGCACAGACCGGTTTGTTAGCCCCTCTACCACCCCTGACGGGCCAAGTAGAGGGGTATCACCGTTAGGTATCCCCGGCGGCTGAAGAATAGACAACATTAAAGCAAAATGAAAGAAATGGAGGCAAGGTCGCGTAGCAAAGCAAGGGGGAGGGGGGAGGGACTGAAGCTAAGGCGGCAGGGGGGAGTAACACTGCCCAGAGGGGACAGAGCTCAAACACTGCCCAGAAGGGACAGTGGCAAACACCTATGATTAGAGGGAGGGAGGACAAAGCTGCGCCGTCCTTAAGGGGCCCCGCAAAGCTCCCCGCATGTCCGACGGGGCTGCCGGCGAGAGTCTGGGGGGTGCGGGTCACCGCAGGAGGGGCACTGCAGCAGTGCTATGGGCTGCCGTGCAGCGACCACACTTCGGCTGACGGGCTCGGCACGTACGGTCGGCATAACCGAAGCGCCAGCACCGCTTGCACTGGCGCGGGGATGATACCCACTCCCTGATGGGGACGGCCGGATACCCGCAGTAGATGCGGCTGGGCAGGGACAGCCCGCTGTTTTTTTTCCCGGACAGCCTAAAGCCATTTCCAGGGGGGGGAAATTACTTCTCGCAATTTTGGCCAGGTACTAGAGTTACGTTAAATCGGTTGATGTGAATCCGATGCAAGTAAGGGAGAGGAGATATCTTTTACGTTAAGTATTTCGTGCTAACCAGGTCTACAGATACTTACGCCAGAGAGCCGAAGTGCCGAGAGAAACAAGTAGTACATAAATCATTTATTTAGAGCACATATCATGAACACTTGTGTAAGGTGTCAGTGTAGGAAGTATAATAAATAAACTGCGTAAGGGTGTTGTTTCTTTTAGGGTGTTGTTTCTAGTGTTGTTTCTTTTAATCTTGTGTCTGGTGATGATGTGATGAAGTGTTTAATCATGGGCTTGATCGGAAAGAGAAAAATATGAGGAGAATTGTTCCAGTCCTTTTGCAGAAGATCTTGTAGTCGGAGAAAAATGTGGTTAAAAATGTCTTGGAGGGGGAGGGTAACTCATTCTTTGAGGGTAGGAGAAGAGAATCCTTTGCTAATTGGTCTGCTGTGTTATTTCCTTGGATACCCATATGACTTGGGATCCAGAGGAATTTTATATGGTTTGTGGAGTGAAGGAGGTTATATAGTTTTCTTATCTTATGTATCGTAGGGTGACTTGAAATTTGACGAGATGATATTGCCAGTAGAGATGAATGCGAATCAGAGCATATAACTGCTTTTTTAATGTTTCTTTGCTTTTTTTATGGAGGGCCAATCGAATGGCTTCGAGTTCAGCGGAGAAAATTGAGAGGAAGTCATGGAGTCGATTTGATTGTTTGAAGTTTTTTGAAGATATTCCTGCGCCGGTGCGACCATCTTTCTTAGAGCCATCAGTGTAAATATATGTAAAGTCTTGATTATTGTTTTGGTGTTCTAGGAGATTGTGTTTCAGCCGGAGATACCGTTTTCTTTCGAGATGTAAAGAAGTGGATTGAGGGAGAATTGTCAAGCCACTAAGCTCTGAAAGGAGGAGCCGGGGAGGTATGAAAAGGTTGAATATCGAATAGTTTCAGTGTTTTGATGATTCGTAGGCTTATGGTGGGTATTTTATTTGGGGAGCGGTAGGTTCTGCTGTCGGATCAATATTATTTAAGACTTCAATTGTTGAGAGGCTGGGTCTGGATGCCGATCTGGCGAAGAAACGGAGAAGTTGCCACTTACGGCGACGGTC
>JARFNZ010143655.1:0-10319 GCA_031763405.1 Balanus nubilus
CAGACAAGATATAGCAAAATGGCTTGAATTTACTATATAATTTATTGTCCTGCGTCTAAATTCATCATCAACTCCAAAATAGTAGAAAAAAACTTACATTCCTTTAAGTATCCAGGATCCGCAGAATCCACGACAAAGCAAAATCAGGACCAGAGCAATAATATCATGCTGAACTTTGTTCAAAGTATTGCTTCTTACCCTGCGCCCTGCTGGGGGGGGGGAGGGGTGAATGTGCTCGAACACCCCCTCCCCCCCACACACACACACAAACACACTTGTATGATACAGCGCAGAAAAGGGCGGCTCACAGCGCTACTGAGATATGAGTTGTTTTTGGCACAACTCATACTTTACACACCTCTCCTGAAAGTTTTGACCCCCAGGTCATCTCAGGTCAGGTCAAGTGACCTCCACCTCCAAAAAGTTTGCGGTCGGTCGTGCCATGGCCATGTTGTTTTAAGGGAGAGATATGCAACTTTCAGGAGTGTATGAGGGCTTTTGAGTGTATAATTGTTTATATCGGTGATCTCAGGTCAGGTCAATGTGGCGACCTGCTTATTTTTAGTCAATAGGGGATTTATAATCTTCTTTTACGCATTAGATCAGCCCAATTAATTCGGCATTATGCCAACATGGGCTATTATTGATGACCCAAGTGCGAGTTTTTTTTATCAGTGACTCCTGTAAAGGTCATCTGAGGTTATCCGTCGTCACGTATGCTTTTTTGACAACAACTTTTGATAGAGAAACGTGCAGAAGGCACCTACGTGTTCGTCTCGTCATGGCGCATAGACTGATGTGCAGCATGAACTTTGGGTCAACACGTGGCCATGACCTGAGAAACGGGCGTCGCCGCTGGGGGGGGGGGGGGGGGGGGGGGGGGGGGGGGACGCGTCCCCCCCCCCCCCAACATTTTCGGAGTTAACATTACGCCTATGGGCGTTGCATGGAAATAATCAACTTCAGAATGCCTCCGTCCCCCCCCCCCCCCAACTCACGGAAGGCTGCGACGCCCTTAAACTGAGGTCAAATTTTGAGGTTGACCTTTCAATGTCACCACATATATGTTGCGAGGTGCTTCGACGAGAGAAATATAAATGTCGAGCCTTAAGCCTTAATTGTTGACTGGAGCTCAAATCTGATGATACCCTAGCGAAGGAGCGTTTCAAGAGCTTTCTACTACTTTCTTCGGTTTCCATAGTTCCCGAGATAATACCGGGAGTTCCTGAAAAGGTCTAATTTATAAAAAAATAAAATGAATGACCTCTGATGACCTCAACATAGATCTGATTAAAAAATGACTGAAGGAATTTCAAAATAATTTTTGACGAGTTTTCGAACGCCTTTTTCTTCGTCCCATAGGAGCCGAAATCGTGTGAGGGGGGTGGGGTGTTCAACCCCACTCCCTCCCCTAGCAGGTCGCGGAAAATTCAGAGTGCCAGCGGGGCGCGGGTTAAGCTTGAGGGAGCTTAAACCCCTCCAGCTTTAGGTTGAGCTACCCCCCCCCCCCCACACACTTTCGCGAGGATGTGGACCAAATCCGGAGAGAAACTCGCATCCTTAAGGATTTTGATGGTATTTTAAGTGTTTTATTTTTGCTCAATTTGTCCCCTCAACTTGTTTGGAGAAACTACGCCCCTGAGAAACGGTGACCATAACCCTCGCCAGTGTATGGGGGAGTGGTTACCAACCTCTCGATTTTTCCGAAGATAACTACCCTGACAAATTTGAAACCGTGACTCCGATGAACCATGAGCAATGACCTTTTTCTCATGGTCATGTTAAGCGCAAATGGCGTTCCGTAGCATATCGATGCTTAGAACTCTCGCGCTTCCTGATTTTTTATGTTGAGTATGTAAACAGGTGTTACCATGTGACCTCGGACCTCCATGATTTCTAATGAGGTTACGACCTCCCCAAAGTCATCCGAGGTCACTGACCTCGGAGGACTTCGGGTGAACTTGTTTATTTCCAGAGTTTTCTAGGTCATTTTTATAAGCTGGTTTCGAATTGCACATCCATTTTATACAAATACGGGGTCAAATGAGGTAATGGTCCATGGGTGAAACTTTGTATACTTTTGAGGCCCCACATGGGACCCCAATGCGAAATTATGGGACCTCAAGATCC
Source organism: Balanus nubilus (assembly GCA_031763405.1). Taxonomy (NCBI): domain Eukaryota; kingdom Metazoa; phylum Arthropoda; class Thecostraca; order Balanomorpha; family Balanidae; genus Balanus; species Balanus nubilus. The sequence goes on from JARFNZ010143655.1 coordinate 2,131, forward strand.
ATTTTGGGACCTCAATGTTGGAGGCGCTACTCAAGGTCAGCACATACAAAACAATTCGTGCAGAGATGAGGCCCTCTATGTCGAGAAGAGGAGGAGACCTGTATTGCAAGGAGCTCCTGTATGAAGAGGAGGAGTAACTGGTCAAAGATAAATACATAGCCTGGCACAAGGCAAAACATCAAATATGTCCATCAATACAAGTTAGTTAATTAGGGTTTTGGGGAACACCGACTACTAAGGTCAATTTGGGCCCAGCCAGAAAAAAAACATTTGTCTTGAATTGTTTGTATTCTGACACCAAAGGTATGGCATGACACCATTGATATACCAGATGAATAGGTAGGTGGGTAGGCACTAGGTAGATACTTCATATTCAGTCCTCTCAACTTTGAGCCTTGTGATTCAGCCCTGCAACTTGTCAGGCACAATCCAGCTTTAAAAGAACTGATGTTAGAGATACATCAACAACTGAGGAAAGTGCAATGTGTTGTATACCTATCAAGAAGATAAGGCACAATTTTCAATAATTCTGATCCAAAAAATATTGTTATATCCATTGACTGCATAGGCAAAGCCAACACAAGACAAAATGGGTATATTTCACAGTTAGCTTAGTTAATCACACCTTGCAATGCCCTGCAACATTCCCTGAAATGATGACAATTGTAGTTGATATAGTGATGGTGCAATTTATCAACAACAAAGAACTTAGCCAGCATTACCATTTTTCAGTCTAGAAATGCAGACATTATCTTCAGCTGAAAAAAACATAACTAAATTAAATTGAAATGTTAGACTTGAATTAATTGAGCTGCAACTCAAGATATCAATCTTGAACTTAACCTGTAATAGAACATTACATGGGTGAAACTTTGGAAATACCATTGGGTCCCAAACCTCCGTGGGGGCCTCCATTTTTAGGGGCCTCCGACCCACTTAAGGGCAGGGACGTAGCCAAGGGGGGCCATGGACCCCTCCCTGACCGATCCAGTTTACACTAGGTAAAATGGGATTCTGCTGAACTTTTAACATTACGCCTATGTCATTGCATGGAAATAATCTAGTTTGAAATGTTCGACCGCTGAAAAATGTTTGAAATGAGCTCCCATACTTGATAGTTTTTGCCTAGTGAGCGCTCAGCGCCCTTCTGACGACTCAAAGCCCTCGTGGCCGCTCACGCCCTCCTGGCCGCTCAGCGCCCTCCCGACCGTCCAGCGTCCTCCTGACCGCCCATCGCCCCTCTGACCAATCAGCGCCCTTCTGACCGCTCGGCGCCCTCCTGACCACTTGGCAACCTCCTAATCGCCTAGCGCCCTCCTGACCGCCCAACGCCCTTCTGACTATTCAGCGTCCTTCTGACCGCCCAGCGCCGTACTGACCGCTCAGCGCCCTACTGACCGCTCAGCGCCCTACTGACCGCTCAGCGCCCTCCCGACCGTCCTGCACCCTCCTGACCGCCCAACGTTCTTCTGACCAGCAAAAGCCCCTCTGACTACTGAGCGTCCCTCTGACCGCCCAGCGCCCTTCTGACGACTCAACTCCCTCGTAACACATCAGCGCCCTCCTGACCACCAAGTGCCTTCCCGACCGTCCGGGTTTCCTGACCGATCAGCGCCCTCCTGACCGCCCAACGCCCTTCTGACCGCTCAGCGTCCTCTTATAGCTATCAGACACCTTCCTGGCTATTCGTCGCCATCCAGCTCGTCCGTCCCACTGTCGCCTAACGCCCTCTTAGATGCTCGGCGGCCGGCGACTTCCTCGCTGCCAGTCAATCCGAGCTGTCACAATGCCTCTAAATGTAATATTCCGAAACGATCCACCAAAGGGAAGTAACAACTGTAATTATAAAAGGATTTATGTGAGGGTAAAATGGGCGGGATAAATGGGCCTTCTCCTCTCAAGGATGGGCCTTTTTTTTAGCACAGAGGGCCTTCTCTACGCACGAGAGGACTTCCTCCTCGCACATGCCACAGGATGACCTTTCAGCACAGAAGACCTTTCATAAGGGAGGGCCTCGTTTTCATAGAAAGGGAGCTCCTCACGGAGGGCATCTTCTCCGTACAAAGGTTCTTCTCTATGCCCAGTGGAGCCTACTCATCACAAAAGGGGCCTCCTGTCCGCACGAGAGGGCTTTCCCCCGCGCAAAGGGCGTCCTTTCTGTACAGACGAGCGTCCTCTGAGCAGAGTGGACTCCTCACCACATAGAGGGGCTCCTCCCCGCACCGAAGGGCCTCTCCTCTGCACACAGAGGTCTCGTATTCGTACGAGAAGACCTCCTTTCAGTACAGAGACCCTCCCCTTTGCACGATAGGCAAAGGGGAGGGCGGCGGCGGCGACGGGCCTTTCAGCACATAGAACACCTTCACACGGTAGGTCCTTCTTTCAATACAGATGGTTTACTTTCATCACAGAGGGGAATCCTCTCTGCACAGAATGACTTCCTCTTTGCGCTCCTCCCTGCTTCCTCTTCGCACGGGATGACCTCTTCACACGGTAGGACCTCCTTTCAATACTGAGGGCCTCCTTTCGTAGAGACGGCCTCCTCTCCGCACAAAAGGGCCTCCTCACTCTCTGCGCAGAGTGCTTCCTCTTCGCAAGGGAGGACTCCTTTCAGCACAGAGGGTCTGCTCTTCACAGAGAGCCCCTTCTTCATACAGGTGAATCTCCTCTCCGCATAGAAGGGTCTCCTCCCCGCGCTAAGGAGCCTCCCCGTGTAGAGAGCCTCCTATCAGCACATAAGGGCCTCCTCTATGCGCAAAAGGCTTCCTCTCTGCACAGAGGGGCCTCTTATTTACACATAAGGATCTCCTCTTCGAACAGAAGGGAGATCCTGCTGCAGAGATAGATGATCCTTCTGATAAGATGAGACCCCTCTGCAGAGGGGTCTTACCTATGCAGAAGGATCCGAGGGCCCTCTTTCAGCAGAGGGTCTCTACTTCGCACGGGAGAACTCCTTACAGCATAGAGGGTCTCCTCTTCATACAAATGAATCTCCTCTCCGCCTAGAGGGGCCTCCTCCCCGCGCAGTCTCCTTTCTATACAGAAGGGCCTCTTCTCGGCACAGAGAGGACTCCTCCTCGCATAGAGGGGCCTCCTTACTGCAGAGGACCTCCTCCCCGTTCAGAGGGGCCTTCTCCCCGCACAAAGGAGCCTCCTCCCCAATCAGAGGGGCCTCCTTACTGCACAGAGGGCCTCCTCCCCGCACAGATGAGCCTCCTTACTGCACAGGGTCTCCTCCCCGTTCAGAGGAGCCTCCTTACTGCACAGAGCCTCCTTCCCGTTCAGAGGAGCTTCGTTACTGCACAGAGGGCCTCCTCCCCGCACACAGGAGCCTCCTCCCCGTTCAGAGGAGCTTCCTTACTGCACAGAGGGCCTCCTCCTCCCCGTTCAGAGGAGCCTCCTTACTGCCAAGAGGGCCTCCTCCCCGCACAGAGAACTGAGGAACCTCCTCGGGGTCAGATGGGCCTCCTCACCACGGAAACTTACCACCTCCTTTATTCACACGGGAGAGCCTCCTTTCAATACAGAGGGGCTTCCTCTCGGCGCAGGGGGCCTCCTCTTCACACAGGAGGAGCTCCTTGCAAAATACAGGTACTCTTCTCTCTCGACATAGAGGGCCTCATCTCTGCACGAATTGTTTTGTTTGCGCTGACCTTGAGTAGGGCCTCCAACATTAAGGTCACAAAATGGCTCTTGAGGTCCCATAACTTCACATTGGGGTCCCATGTGGGACCTCAAAAGTATACAAAGTTTCACCCATGTTAGGATGGGGCTCATACTCGAGTAGTGCCTTCCTCTAATACTTGGAAGCGGTTTGGCTGAGTTTGGACTCGCTGCTATAGATAGTCTGGTCTCTGCAGCCAATAAATCGAAACAGGTGGTTTTGACGTTTGACCTGACCTTGACGTGACATTTGACCTTGTTAATAAAATTGTAAGTGTGCTTCAGGGTTGTTTTGTCGAGAAATTTCGTTCGCCACCTCGCGCGTCCCGCTGCGACGCTTGGTTCGGGAGATACGAGGGGGTTAAAATTTACCCTCAGCGGGGCGCAGGTTAAGCTCCGGGCAATCAAATCAAATATTAAATCGTCACTCAAAAGAAACGACTTCGTATCCCACTTCAATGAATAATTTAGGGAAATGAGCAATAACCTAATCTTTAATTCATCCTTCCTGCAATACAAGCGTAACCTAAGGAAAATATTACTCGCTCAAAGAGTGTGAAAACTATCTTAGTATTACCTTGAACCGGTCATTGCAGAACCACACGCCCAATGACGTCATCATATCTACTACCGCAGCAGGTGCAGGCCAGGGTCGATCTTCTTACAGAGAGTGCCCGTCAGGCCCTTTGTCTCGTCATCTTGCACAAACATAAACACACCTCGGTACATGAGCGGCCGCCAAAACACCCGACCACAAGACGCACCAGCCCCGCAGACAGACAGGCAAACAGGCGGGCGGTTGAGCGGCAGACTGACGGGCGATTTGCGATCCTGCGGCCGGGCAGTGGCGACCCGGCTCACCCTGCCGCCCGCCGCCGGTCACGACTTTCCCGTGACTTGACCCGACCGACCGCGGGTCGTGGGACGGGGACCATCGGTCTGCGGCGCGCGGGTCGTGGGACGGGTCGGTCGGCGTCCGGCGCGGCGGCGGGACCGCCCGTGACCTGACCCGCCACCGCCGCTGACATCAGGCCGCTTTGATGCAGACACACAACAGACCGGAGGCCAGCGCGTCCAAACAACGCAGCCCAGGAATCCAAACAGCGAACAGAGGCGGAGTGCGGCGCACCGGACGCGTTGCCGAGAATCTGGGTGGACTGCAATGGAAATAGACACAGCGCTTGTGTCACTGATGATATCGCGTTACGGCGAGCTTCCCTTGAGGTTCACCAAAACCGGAGCTCCGCAGTTTCGGTCACCAGCACCCGGAGCCCGGCAAACCTCAGCCTCCGGTGAGATGACGAGTCCTGCGGTGGTGCGGTCGGTCGTGGTCAGGGCGGGGTGGGGCCGGGTGGGGCCGGGTGGGGCGGGGTGCGTGTAGGGCAGACTGCGTGGCAGTCCCGCACTCGCCTCTGTGTGCAGTACGCTGCACCGCAGCCGCAGCTGCAGGCCTACCCAGCCGAGCCGCTATCAAAGAGACCGAAATAGCCAAGCGCTTCCCCGAACAGGCCCCCATCGCCAATATCTGATCGGGAAACAACAGTGGACAACGGAAATTATGATCGGATGAAAAACGCCGCAAGCCGATATCGCTGGCCCACTGCGAGCGGCTGTCGAGCTGACAATTATTCCACACGGACTTTTCCATTGAAACGTGCTGGCAGCCGGGCCAGTGCAGTCTACACCAGCCGGCCCGTGGGAGAAAAATCCCCCGGCGCCGGCGCCGCATCCCCGTTGCGCAGTTGCCGAGCGAGTAAATCAGTTTACAGTTTACAGTAGTACAATAAAACAACTCTTTTAAGGAAAACTGATGCGAACAGACCGAAAAATCCCGCGACAGAGGCTCCGCTTCGGCGAAAAACTGTCGGTCGGCCATATACGTCGCCGGGGCCGGCATCACGCCAGCGGCGGCGGCGCGACTCGGGCCGACGGCGGCGGGTGGCTCGCAATGGCCGGTCGACTATGCCAGATCTCGGTCCCGGCCCCAGCCCCGGCACACACCACGTCTCCGGCGGACCGACACTCCGAGCCTTTGATCCTCCGCCCGCCGGAGACAGCTCATCCGACTTCCCGGTGTGATGAGCGACGCATTCCTGGCCGGGGCGTCACTGCCGCCGGCTCTGGACGGCTCCACACGCGTCACGTCACGTGGTATAGCGTCGTGTGGCGACACGAGCCGGCCCGCCGTTCCACGGGGGTCGGTGAGCGAGACCTGCCAGCTCGGCATCGGGGCGGAACGGGCGGAACGGGCGGAACGGGGCGGAACGAGCGGTGCGCGGCCGCTCCGCGCACGCTGCCCTCTACGCCGCCCCTGCGTGGGACGGGGCTACGCGTCGGTCGCGGCTGGGACGCTCTAATTAGGGATGGTGTTCTCAGAACGGCCGCCCATCTATCGGCGGTGACTAGCCGCGAGAAGGGCGGACAGCCGGGCAGCGGCCACTGAAGTCCTACGCACACTGGGCGAGGTCGGGTCACGTCAGGTGTGGCTTCACAGGGCACGTGACGTCACGGAGAGACACGTGACGTCACAGAGAAATACGCAACATCACATACAAAAGTGACGTCACTGAGAGAAGGGCCACGAGGGGCAGTTTGGCCGGCGGCCGGCGTTTCAAGTGGGGCATGACCAAGTGGCTGAGCCGGGGGAGGAAGGGGAAGGGGGGGGGGGGTTGGCATCTGGAGGAGACTCGTGGGCCGCCCCGTCCGCTCATGATGAACATTGGACGCGCAGCAATACCTCCTCCGTCATCGGTCATTATCAGTACCGTTTTATTCACACACCAGATGTCGTTTCCCGGAGAGACTCCCGCGGGGATCTGAGTTCGCCTGCGAGTTGTGAGCGATGCCTGTCTGAGCACACCCGACTGACAAAAACTGAGTCAACAGTTCTGCTTTGCATCGAGCGTCAGTGGAGGGACGGCTGGGCTTGCTGGCTGCAGCACAGGTGCAACATCTCGCGCTGAGCCGGCGGACACTATTCGGACGGCTGCTGTTCGACGGCGATGAAGCTGAACACACACACAGCGGTGCAGATGATGTCACTGTCTGACGTGATCGCCATCTGCTGCCCGGTAATGAACAGTGCGGCCTCAAAACCCGCCCCGCCCCGCCCGCTCCATGACAAAGCCCGCCACGCTTATCGGCACATTTACCGCCGACTCGCCGTGGCCGAAAAACGTGCAGCCTTTCCATTAAAATGTAAAACAGAAGCTGGGTGAGCGCAACGGAAGCAGAAGCTGGGTCAATTAGATCACCCGCCCATGGTGTCGTGGGGGGGGGGGGGACAATGGTAATGCGCTTATCGCGGCGTCCATCCCCTCGAGGTAGCAACAAACCATCAAGCCAGCCAGCCACGCGGGCCTTCCCTCATCTGAGTACATCTCCGGACAGGCATGAATAGACGTTCGTCATTAATTGGTGCAAGAAGTTAAGTCCTTGCATCAGAAGTCGGGCTCAGCTGCTATCAGTCAAGCACCTCATTCACATTTATCAGAGCACAAACATGACCGTTATCGAACTCGGAGCCTATCCGAAAACACCTGGCAAAGAAGAAACTGACGCCGCATGTAAGCGAAACACACCGTCCCTCCCCTAGCACGGTACGAAGGTCAGAATCAGCACATAGCCGGCCAGCGGTGAAACACCCCCTCCGGCATTTCCCTCTCCCGGAATCCGACTCATCAGAGCTCACGTGATCGCCAGTCAGATGTGACGACATATGATTAAGAGCCGCGTGTGTCGCCGGTATGCATCAGCAGAGCAGCGCGTGGTTCGACATCGTATTCATAAACAGAGCAGCGTGTGGTTCGACATCGTATTCATCAGTGCGGTCGGCAGTCGCCTGACGTGGTCCTCGCTACACCACAGTCATCGTCATACCGTGGTCCTCGTCATATCACGGTCCTTGTCATACCGCGGTCCTCACTACACCACAGTCCTTGTCATACCGTGGTCCTTGTCATATCACGGTCCTTGTCATACCGCGGTCCTTGTCATATCACGGTCCTTGTCATACCGCGGTCCTCACTACACCGCGGTCCTTGTCATACCGCGGTCCTTGTCATACCGCGGTCCTTGTCATACCGCGGTCCTTGTCATACCACGGTCCTTGTCATACCGCGGTCCTCACTACACCACAGTCCTTGACATACCGCGGTCCTTGTCATACCACAGTCCTTGTCATACCGCGGTCCTTGTCACATCACGGTCCTTGTCATACCGCGTTCCTCGTCACATCACGGTCCCACCGACCCGCCATAGTGCGGTACCGTCGGGCACAGCGGAGGGCGGTGTCGAGGGGCGGTGCCCGGGACGCTCGTTCGCACGCTCGGCGCTCACGGTCGCCGGCCCGACAGCAGGGATGACCTCACTGCAGTGGGCGGACCCACAAATCCACTACAAACGACTTCACCGGGCCGGGCGGGGCGAATTGGCGAGGTCAACCCGTTGACAGCTGCCGAGGACACGCGACGCTGGTGCCGTCCGCCGGCGGCCGGCCAGTGACCTCACAGGAGCCGGCCGGGGGA
>JARFNZ010143666.1:0-10318 GCA_031763405.1 Balanus nubilus
AGACAGACAGAGACAGATAGAGACAGACAGAGACAGATAGAGACAGACAGAGACAGATAGAGACAGACAGAGACAGATAGAGACAGACAGAGACAGATAGAGACAGACAGAGACAGACAGAGACAGACTCAGTGTATGGACAGTGACAGTGCAGGCCAGCTGGGACGGAGTTGAGTCAGAGCACTGTACCGACTCCCGGGACGGAGTTGAGTCAGAGCACTGTACCGACCCCGGGGACGCAGCCGGGAGTCTTTACAGGCGGCGAGACGAGGGGCCAACAGACAGGCAGACTCAGTGGGGGCAGACAGAAGCAACATCAGCCTAATGCTGGAGAAATGAAAGCCGAGAACTAAGACGAGAGGCAGACTAGCGCTGTAATTAGGGCACAACGACAGTGTAGCTTTAAACAAAGGCGCGATCCTCAAACTAGCTCATCACTGCATTGCGCCGCATTCAATAGCGGCTTTATAAACAAAATGCACCAACATAGCGAAACATGGTGCATGCTGGACAACGCTAATAAGCAGGGCCGTGGTCTACTCAGAGTCGTTCAGTCAATTTGACTCCACTCTGACTCACCTTGAGTTGTCAGTCGAGTCATTTAAGAAAATTCAGAAGTTGAGCTGAGTCAAGAGTTGAGTCACAGGGATTGTCGTTTGAGTCAGAGTTGAGTGAGTTACCCGGACGATGCTCAACCCAAAGTTGAGTCGAATCATATCTTGAGTCAAATAAGATAACGCAGTGATTTGATAGTGCATTTAGATCTGGCAGATTTAACTATGGTGTCTATGGTGTTGCATGAAATAATCGCCCTCAAAAATCCCGAATGCACCTCCCCCGGTCAACAACTTTTGCTGTCGTTAAGTCAAAAATGAGTCGACTCATTCTTGAGTCGGGGTTAAAGCGGGAGTAAAAGTAAACGAGTCAATAAAGTCGAATCAAAACCATTTGCCAACACCTGAGTCAAAGCACTTCGGAAATAAATCGGAGCACTTCGGAAAGGAGTCAGAGTCAAGTCAGTCCGAAAAATCGGGAGTCTAGCACAGCCCTGCTCACAAGAGTACAGACAACACAGATGACGAATCCCAACCACAACTATACCCCATGACCTATTTCTGAGTACACCAGGCACACACCGCTTCCAAGGCCAGCCCGGCTCCCGGGCGCTCGTCTCACATTTGAGTATGTTCCGTCCGGCCAGCTCCTCCGCCGTCGGCCGCAGGCTGAGTCTCCTGTTGAGCTTGGCGCTGAGCTCGCTCTTCCAGTCGGTGCGGTCCTGCTCGGTCTGAGCGTGGATGATGTTCCTGTCGATCAGCTCCTGCCTGTCCGGCCGCAGCGCCAGCTTGGTGGCCAGGCTGTCGGAGCGCTGCACGCGCGAGCCAAGCCGGGTGAGCACGCCACTCTCGCCCTCAGCCGGCTCGTCACGGTACAGGATCGGACCGTCGCTGTCGTCGCTGTCCTCTCCGGCGCTGGCGGCGCCGCCCCCGCCGCCGCCGCCGCCAGAGAGGAGTGCCCTGTCGAGAGAGCCGCGTCGGGCGTCAGTCAGACAACTCAGACAACTCAGACAACTCAGACAGCTCAGACACACACAGAGAGACGGACCCACCGAGCCACACGCGGCTCACTCCACTCTGCAGTCGGCAGTGGCCGGCGGGTTGAGAGACGTAAGTGGGACCGTGCAGAGGGTCGTTCCACGCCCACGATGTGCCGGCGAGAGATCAGGCGTTCGGGCGATGCAGGAATGACGCGGCGTGGCGTGGCGTGCCGTGGCCGGCGGTGACAGTTGAGCCAGTTAACAGCTGGCGGCAGGCGGCTTACAAACGTCGAGACGTGTTCTTGGTCCGCTCCGGCCAACAGACAAGTGCTAGACGCCGAGACTCGTGCAGGACAGACTATCGTCAAGTGAAGTGCCAGCGAATACACAAGGAAACGTCATCAAAAGGGCGTAATGAAGTACATGCAGACATAAATCGCCGAACAGAATGTCACTCGGGAAACGTAGTAAAATGCAGGCCGAAATAAGCAAGTGGGGAACAGACAAAAAAAGAACCTGATGAGGAAAAACACATCCGGAATCCTCTACAGGAAGTCACAAAAATGCGTGAATTAAAAATGGCACAGAACAGGAACACCTGGGAACCCGCATCAGGCCTCGGAGGAGACTTAAGCAAACGAGACAACGGAACCCAGCGGAAACAACGGAGCCCACAACGGAAAACGAACCAAACGGACAAAGGACAACGGAACCCATATTCTATTCCCCCAGCGCTCATCCACGCAGATTCAGACCGACCAAACCAAACCTGAATGACCTGAAACAGTCCTGAATGGAGCCAAGCTGAGCCAGGACTGGACAGAGCCGCCGCACCCAGCCAGCCGCAGTCCTGGACAGAAGTTACACTACTGAGCGGGACATCTCACCTGAACCGCAGCCGGCACAGACTGGCCATGCCGCGGACTCCGCTGACGGGCCGCGGGAATGGGACAGAAGGGACACGTCATACATTCGACTCCACTGATGTGCAGCGGGAATGGGACAGAAGGCACACGTCATACATTCGACTCCACTGATGTGCAGCGGGAAAAGGACAAAAGGGACGCGTCATACATTCGACTCCGCTGATGTACAGAGGGAATGGGACAGAAGGCACACGTCATACATTACACTCCGCTGATGTGCCGCGGGAATGGGACAGAAGGGACGCGTCATACATTATACACTCCACTGATGTGCAGAGGGAATGGGACAGAAGGGACGCGTCATACATTATACACTCCACTGATGGGCCGCGGGAATGGGACAGAAGGGACGCGTCACACATGACACTCCGCTGATGTGCCGCGGGAAAAGGACAAAAGGGACGCGTCATACAATTGACTCCACTGATGTGACGCGGAATGGGACAGAAGGGACACATCATACAATCTACACAACTGATATGGCGCGTGAATGGGGACAAACGACATACGTTATACACACGGGGACTTCTGGATGAACGCAGATGCTGAACGATAGTGTAACATACAAATAGGGAGAAATAGGGGCGATATAAGCATGAGACATGAGTGAAGTCCTATAAAGGCTCAAGCGATGGCTCCAGAGGCCTTTGTGCTTTTGCCACGCATAGGCAAAAACGCGTAACAAACATTCCTTTCCACTCATTGTTGGTAACATTCGACCAGTCGTCCGGACAAGCAGAACGTTTTGGTGCGGGTTTTGAAGTTTGGAAATATGTTAGTTATGCGTTTTTGACTTCGCAGGGTAGGTGCACAAAATAAGCAAGTAGCATAATACACGGGACAAATGTGTGGAGCCTTACAAATACAAGTCGCAGCTAACGAGTAACGTCCCGGGGTCACACGTTATTGCGGTACATCGTGTATGCAACGGCAACAGAGTGCACACACGGGAGGGCAAAAGGTATCAACGAAGTACGCAGGCTTAGCATAAATTATGGGAGAAATGATATCAGGAAGTACAAACGAGTTTACATTGAGTAGACTGTCGTTTTGCCAAGCCATACAAAGGACACCTTATGCACCTAATATTATTTTACAGATGGACGGATTCCGATTCAAGGTTCAACGATGACATCGCATACATGAAGAATAAATATTTTGCAAGAATATTCAAAATAGCATGTTTGTGCGACGTATGTCATCGCTACCGCGAAGACTTGGAAACAACTATCAAATAATCACTTTCAAACGCACTCAAAAGGCATGCAAATTGTTTAAAAAAAGCAGGGTTGAAAGCCACTACAATTAAATAATCTAACTCCTTATCGCAATTATGAAGAGCTCATTACTGCCTTCTCTTGTACCTCCAGCTAACGCCTTTAAGCAGACGTAAAGACGATGGTCGTGGCACTAGCGTTGTCCGCATCGGTTTAGCATGCGACTCATGCGCGAAGTCGTGGTTTATATAGACATATCGACAGCGCACATGAAACAGCAGCAAGCCAGATGATCAGCACTTACTTAGGAACTCAACATTACCCAACTCGACGGACATAATAACATCCTCTGACCAGGCTGCAACAGAGTACCGGCACAAGTCCTATATGACGCAACGTGCCGTGGGAATAACAGGGTCGGCGAAATGCGAGGTGTTTTCCAATGACACGCAGCACCGCAGCTTCGCGATGACGTAATGGAACAGGTGCCACTAACTACGCCGAAGTAAGCATCCAGCAACACGATGTATGTCACTCTTAAGCGGAGTTCACACCGAGGTTGACGGACGCCAAACGGCATCCGCCATCGGTCACTTAACCCAACACCCGCGCAACGAATCACACTTTTTTGCTGTCAAATTTGAATTCAAAATTTACATTTAATAAAATGAATTCAGCTTTGATCCGTCGCGCGGCTACACAGTAAACTGACTAATGGCTAGATGCCTTCAGGGGTCTGCCACCTTCAGAGTGAACTCCGCCTTAAAAGGCCAATGCATGGGTAGAGAATTAGTTCTGAATGCTCGCACAGTGTTTGTGTTAGACGACATCCATGATGTCTTATACCCCCAAAATGACTCCATATTTGCAGTTTCCGACTCAAACAAACCCACTTCTCCACAAGCCCATTCGGCCTTCTCGCCCCTATCCACCCTTCCCTCCGTCCAGTCCTCCCCCTGTGCCCGTCCCCCCTCCCCCTCCCCTTCCCTCCGCCCAGACCACTCACCCCTGCGCGGCGTTCTGCGTGCCGCCGCCGGCCGGGGCCGCCTGCTCTGGCGGCGGCCGGGGCCTCTTCAGGGCCGACTTGAGCGGCACCAGGTCCAGACGAGGCTCGCGGGGCGGCGGCGGCGGTGGCTCGTCGCCCCGCCCGCCCCCCGCCGACATCGGGTAGTACTCGTCATCGTCATCATCGTCCCCGAACATCACCTGCGGGCACACAGGGGACGTTGGTGTCTCGTGCGTGCCGGCTGTCTGCAGCAGGGCAAGGCTTTGTAAAGATGCATAAGCGTCATGTTATTGCTATAGTTGGTACCCCTGCTGTTATGAAAAAAAACATCAGCTTGTTCCTGTACAGAGCATCACGTTTCTTCGTGAATAACGGAACTATTCCAAGGTTTCCGAAAAAAACTTGTTCAAAGTCTATAGATAATGACAGCGTACAATGTTGTAGTCAATGAATGATTCTTACTTGAGCCCATGCATTGGACACTGATCAGAAACGAAAAACCTTACCAGGATATTGGCTCAAATTTGCACTTCTGCTTATGAACCTGACAGTTATACCCTCCGTTCCGTCCAGCGCTCCCACCCTCCCTTCTACTCTCCCCGGGCTCCTCCGTACCCTCTTTCATAAAGCCGCCCCTCTGAAGACTCTCACTCCTCCCACCCTCTCCCTCCCTCCCTCCCTCCCGCCCGACTTACCTCCTCCTCCTCCAAATCATCGAAGCGAGGGTCGCTGAGGTCGAGCGGCACTGCTGTGCTGACGGACGCCCCGCCCTGCATCCCCGGCGTCCCCCGCGGGCCGGGCGCCGGCGCCGGTGCCGCGGTCGACGGCGGCGGCGGCGCCGAGCCACCGTTGGAGAACATGGCCGGCGGCGGGATGAGGCCGATCTCGGTGACGCCGATCGGCGGCTCCGGCAGACGGGAGAGGGAGAGGCGCGGCTCCGAGGACGGCTCCGGCCGGCCCGCCGACAGCGGCGCCCCTGACGGAACGACCGACTCCGGTCAGCCGGGAGGGCGGCCACATAGGCCACACAGGCAGGGCGGAGTCTTTGCCTCTGGCAGAAACGACAGTGTACCTGCGTTAATGGCAGGATCAATGCATGATTTGTATCTAGTCATTGAGTCGGAAACAGCGAAATATTTGAGTAGAAAATGCGAGTTTGTCAAAATTTAGGGTGCATGCTCATTTAATGAGCACATAGCAATCGGTAATACTTACCTTAACAAGGACAATTGACTAATAAATTAGGGACTAATTGAACAATGTCAAATTGTATAACACGCAATTTTAGTACAATTATCATATTACACTTTCTACACCATCTATGCGAACGGCACTCTCACGGGCTCGACATCCCTAACCAAAGAATACAAATCATTATTTCTTTTAAGCAAGGAAGGAAGCAACATGAGCACAACGGAAGATAACACATGCGTGTCTACTAAAAGATAAGTCAACACAAGACCCACCGTGGTAAAAGAACAAAAATCAACTCTACTTACCAGCATTCTCCAGAAGAAACAAAATCAGAGAGCATGCGACTGACAATAATGAAGAGAGTTACCAGAGAAGTTACCGAAGGTACTGAGCGCACCAGCTTGGCTCATTCCAGGCTCCGAGCGAAGAATCACAAAGATGCAAGTCAATTCATCCATCCTCCATCCGCCAAATTATTTTGGTCAACACGGATCATCCTGTTGCGGAGGTTTTCCCGGTATCAGCCGGTAAGAGGGGTCGGCGAGCGTAGTCCGGGTGGACGACGGCCTCATGCCGGGCCACTAATATCGTGCTGTGAGGGGACATCTCGGGCCTCGGGCGGGGGCGGGGGCGGGGGCGGGGGCGGCTCGTTGTCTCCACTCACCCGGTGCGGGTCTGCTGAGCACCTGTCTGTCTGTCGGGATGCTGACCGGCCGCCGGGCTGAGGAGACCGCGACTGCTGCCGCCGGTGGCAGGGGCGCCGCCAACTTACCCAGGCTGCCCGGCCGCTCGGGCCGGGGCGGGGGCGGCCGCGGCTCGGCGGCCGGCGGCGCCACCGTCGGAGGCTGGTGCTGCACCTGCGGCGACGACTTGACCGTGCCGTTCAGCAGGTCCCGCTCCTTCAGAAGGTCTGGAGCCTCGCTGGCGGGCGCCGCCGACGAGGGCGATGAGGTAGCACTGTCAGGCAACAGGATGCCCTTCTGGATGAGGTCGTCCCGATTTGAACGCATTGAGATCTTCCGCTCCAGGGCTGAAACACGCCGGGAGTGTCATGTCAGTATTCGGTGGTCAAGACATGCACTGAGCGACACGAATGCATGAAGTGTTTGTATGAGTGGTTTGAGTGGTAGTTTTCAAGAGGTTGGGATATCAATAATTAACAAAGAAACACATTTCAGTCGAGGTTCGATTGTATTAAGTATGTGTGTCCGTTAGACGCCAACTGATTGACGAACAGCAGATGGCGGTACTGCCCAAAGCCCAATGAAATGCTGGTCGCGTGCATTTGAATGCCTTTGTGGCTGATAGTATCGTCTTTATTGAAGGTCATTCGTAGAAACGTCCGGTCCGTACAGGCCGCGTGGCCCTGCCTTGTACCACGTGCAGCATAGCGCGTGTCATGCTGCAGTAGACAGGAAATGCCCCTAGCTCAAACGTCATGACCAGGATGCAAATGGAATGACAAAATAAATGCTTAGCATAAAAGAATGGCCGCGAAATTGCTTGCGAAATTTTGACATCTTCTAAGATTTACGACACAATTTATAGACTTCACGACAAGTAGAGCATACAATAAAAATGTCGACGAATAACCACAAACAACCCAACCCAAGAGCTCCCCAAAGCCGAACAATCCCAACAGCTGGTACAGCATTGCCTGACCAATGCAGCGCAGTACGAATAATTATATTACCAGGAAGCTACCGATACAATCGGCAGCGGGGCGAGCGTACGTCTACGGACCGGCGCCACACGAGAGCGGCTCCTCCACTGGACCTTTTCACCGGTCCGCCGCTTGTCTCGCAGCCGAGTGAGTACTCACAGCGCTGGGTTTCCGTAAACTTGTCCGACCTCTTTTTCCGCTTCCACTTCCACGGCTTGAAGAGGCGTCCGAGGCCGGCGAACTTCTGTTTTCGCTCGACAGGTGGCGTGCGGGAGCGGGGGGAGCGGGGGGTGGGCAGAGTGCGGCCCATCTCGCCCGGCTGCCGCCCGCCTGAAACGCAGAAACACAGAGAATCAACCGACTGCCACACGGGACATCACGCAGAAACACAGAATCAACCGACTGCCATACGGGACATCACGCAGAAACACCCCGACTCAACCGATTGCCATAAGGGACATCACGCAGAAACACACAGACTCAACCGACTGCCATGCGGGACATCACGCAGAAACACAGAATCAACCTACTGCCATAAGGGACATCACGCAGAAACACACTGATGATGATGATGATGATATTGGGGTTTTAGGGCGCGCCGACACACACTGACTCAACCGGCTGCCATAAGGGACATCACGCAGAAACACACAGACTCAACCGACTGCCATGCGGGACATCACGCAGAAACACAGACTTAACCGACTGTCACACGGGACATCAACATAGGCGCGATGAACAGAGCTCGGCAGAAAGATTCATGCATTCCAGTCAGTCAAACCAAACGACCGAAATGTCAGAATAAACATATTTCAGTCAATGCTGTCAACAGACAGCCACTACATGGGGGAACAGCCAACCAGAAAGAAGACTGCGGTGAAGTAACCACGTGAACCCAAAGTGACTGATGAGCGCATTCACCAAGGTAGGCTGACGACATCAGCATCTGTCAATCAGTGCAGGCAAAAAACAATTAAAGATCAACAATAGCTATCATCGATCAACACAAGAGTGACCTCAGCAGCAGATAAAAATGTGTGATGACTGTCATCATTATCAAGAGCGTCATATCTAATAATATCAAAGGAGCGGAGATGGTTGCATGTGCGATTCGTCGGCGGTGGTGGATAAATGATCACAGTAGATTCCCAGGTATGAAGACAAGCTCATCGAATAACTCAAAATCCATCGATGTTCGGTGGAAAGGGAAGGAAGTGACAGTTAACGAACACGTCACTTTCGCTGGCTGCCAGCGTTCCGTTCAGGTGGCTAGAACGTTATGATGTGATGCCGGGAGACGGCTGACGTCATAGGACCCTTATCATTAGTACTGACGGGACAGGTAACCCCACCATTCCCGACCTCCTCCAGAGCGTCGCTCCGTTCAAACCAGCCACGACGGTGATCGCAATCTCTGCAGGGCGCTCATCAACACGCCAGCGAATGATCGCGAACCTCTCCGAGCACTGGTAGCACAACACCGCCTCTCTGAGCACTGGTAGCACAACACCGCCTCTGTCCGGATCAACACACACTAATCGGCCAACCGAGCGATCCGACCCATTCGCTGCCTCTCTGTCCAAGTCCAGGCACTCCATCACCGCCCGCTACGCCGCATACGTACTACACTGTAATCCAGAGCGTTTAACGCACCGAACGTGCCACCACAATACCGCCCCCCGCCCCCTCCCTCCCCGTCCCGTCTCCGCCTGTCAGGTTAAGGCTCAATCCCTGATCGGCGGCTGTAGGCACGTGACCACACGTAAAGGCACCACGGAGCCATGGCCGTTGGCCCTGGTTAGTCAGCGCGTGAGCACTCGTACTAGCCACGATCCCAACATGTGCGCGGTGCAGTGGGAATAGATGAGTACGATGGGTGTGAAACACGAGTACGGCAGTCACGACCGAAATGCACATCTCCGGAACGTGGCGTGAGGATTAGCGGTGTGTGTGACGTCAGTGGATTTTTCAGTTTTTTTTTTGTGTAACGAGAAGTGAATCTGGACTTTGTCGTCAAGTGGACCTCGTGCGAAACTAATGCGCCGTTTGTTTATGAAGGTCGCGTGGTTTTATGGGCGATGCCGGGTCAAGGGACCGGAAGAGTCAATTATCTCAAATTGCTAAGCATAAACACGACGCAGCATATGCTTACCATGACAGCACAAGTCCGCTATACCTTGGCGGAACGAGTGGCGGATCATGAATTAAGGTATTGATGAAAACAAATCTTGAATAATCTTTAAGATTAGGACATCAACGTATTCTGAGGTTTCTTATTCATTGACAATAACAATGACTCCAAAGCTTACGTGATATTAAAAGCAAATATATTTATCAAAAATTAATGCCAACGATTGTATTTACAAAAACTGAATTAAAACCAGGGTTGGCAAAATGCCGGCATAAACTTAGTTTATGCCAGTGAGTGGCAAACACTAGTTTATGCCAGTTTTTACAGGCATTAACTGACATAAACTGACATAAACTGACTAACACTAAAACTATGAAGTTTAATCATTCATTTATTAGAAAGAGATATAATATAAACAACACCACTAACTAACGATAAATTATCATCCCGGGAATCAAAATATTATCTTTTGCATAAGGTAACAGACCTGTTGGTACAGTTAACGTACATTTGTTTAAGCCGCACAACTGCAATATCCTTGATGACAAGGTTGGTAGGTAGGTACTCTAAGTGAACAACTAGTATACAAGGTTAGCATAGTCATTAAAATAACCTGAAGACAGAATACATGCATATACACAGTAAAA